>JAAOMT010000760.1:578520-632309 GCA_016748015.1 Geosiphon pyriformis | reverse complement strand
TTGATTTCAAGAAAAAAATCTGATATTTACAAACAGATTCTAAAAGTTTATTCCCAATAACAGACTTTTCAATATAAATTTATTTCAATATTATTTAGGTTGGTTCAATTTGATATTATATATTAGCTACTTGTAATTAGTCATATTAATCATTTTAAAAAGTCTTATTCATTTGTTCATTTGATTCTTAATTCATTTTAATTTTTATATTTTTTATCTTATTAACCCAATATAGATATGTGAATTTTTATCGTTTTTAATTTCATATTTAGAGCTTTTTTTATTAAGATATATAATAAATAAATTTTTTTAATACTTTTATTATTAAAATATATGAATATTTAATTTGAATATGAGAATTCTTTAAATTACATACTATTTTATTATTATTTGCCAATTTTGGAGTTTTAACAAATAAATATGGTTTTGTTTTTTCAAAATGGATATTTATATTATTTATTATTGAGATGAATTTATTTCAAAAGTCAAAAATTATTTAATATAAGAAATAATGAAGGGTTTAAAATGTTTCTCATAATATGTTAATATAAATTTAATTATCAATATTTTTTTATTTTGAGAACCTAATTAACATAAATATATCTATGAATTTTAAGTTTCTTTGAAATATATTTGCATTAAATTTTATTTTTTTAATATCAAAGAAATAAATAACGAAAAAAAATTTGCTTATAATTAAAATTAAAAATGTTAAATATGTAATACTATTTATAATGAAGAAAGAGCAAATGAAAAAATTAGAGAGGGTACTCGGAAAACGTGCGTTCAATTTTCTATCAGTGGATTGAGTCTATACTTAAAAAAGACACATTTTATGTATATGCCTTTTTGCTGTAGTTTATTATACCCAAGCTATAAATTTTTTTAATTAAAAAAGGCATCATGGTCTCTCTCTGCGAAAAAAGATTGCTATCACAGCTTAATTAGGAAGCCTGTTTCCCCAATTAAAACATCTTGATAGAAATGTACACAATTTATCAAGTGATAATTGACCGTGAAAATTCACAAAGAACTTTCCTCCAACGATGGTTAATATGCTTTTTAAAGTTCCTTGGTGGCAATAGAAAATCAAATTTTTAAAGTCGATTGAAAGTTTTTTTTGGAATAAAAATTTCTAGAAAGTTTGCGTCATCAATTTTAAGAACATTCTTACATTTATTTGCACTAAGAGTAAATAAACTATTCCCAAAAGGTATGGCGTGAATAAATTAATTTATTTAGTCAATTGAATCTTTTGTTTTAGGTAATTTGCGTAAGAGGATAACAGGTTTAAAAATATAAGGAAAATAACTTTTAATGGACAATGAAATAGGTCATCTGTAGTACAAATTCGGTGAGTCAATGAAAAATGGATTTGGAAAAATTGGTTAAATCCCGAAATACCACTATTAAATCTCTGGCTGTGATTTGCGAAAATTATTAACTTGACGATTATATTTTGAATTTAAATGAATTTATTATTATTAATAATATTATTATATTATTATTTTCTTATGCATTTCATTCAAAAATAATTTTAAATTCCTTTCGACTATTAATGAACCTAAATTATTAATTTTTTAATGTTTTTTAGGAATACCATGCATTAAATTCTGAGTTGTGGTTTCGCATAAGTGATAAATTTTTTTTGCAAAATTAACACATGGCGAAACCTGTTTCATGTTGTCAAATAAAGCATTGGATCATTTTATTTTTGGGAGCCTGAATTGCCTGCAATACTGGAACGTGCTAAATAAATAAACAAACAAACTGGGGGTATCAAGTTTTAGTGAAATAATTTCGAGATTAAATTACTTTTCTTGTTTTTCCAAATAAAGAAAGTATCGAAAAAGTGAAACAAATATTCGAATTCGAAAATGCTCGACCATTAGTTTCGCTCAACTTTTCGTAACAGCAAAACAAAATTTATGCGTTAAATAATATTGAATTTTTAGATAATTTGACACAATGAAGAATTTTTTACAATTAAAATTTAAATGATTGTAAGTATTGAAACTGCTTTCTTTTATGATTGGGAATATTGGGTATTTTTTAAGAATAGATCAGAGCCCAGCAAATAAATTGAGATTACTATACTTTTCAAAGCGTTTTTAGAAGTTCTTTTGAGAACCTCAGATCCACTATTTTGTATTGGTCTCATTTTCTTTCACAATTCTTTGCTCCTTAAATCAGGTTTTTAGTTAATTGTGGTCAACCAATAATAATAGACAAGAGCAATAATCATCATATTCTCTTGTTTTACAAAGGAAATTAAGGATACAAATTAAGGCAAGAACAGCTAGGATAATCAGCTACGTGCATGCATGTAAAAGGTTTTATCAGTTGCTTCAAAAAAATCAACTCGAAAATGTCCTTGCTTGTTATAAAATGATAATGGATTAAGTATCAATATTTGACATAATCTTTTGTATAATATCGTAATACAGTATTATTTGTTTCCCATTTAAACTATCTTTTATCTACGAAAATAGTGCGTATTACCAAGAAAAAATATTTTCAACCACATTAAAGATAACGGGCATGTTAATCACTGGGTTTTAAAAAAAGAATCTACAACCAAAATTTTTTTAAAAAGCGACGGTTACCGATTGTTGTAAATCACTATGAGCTATCAGTTAAACGAATCTAACCTGTAAGTAAAACTACTCACTGGCTCATTCATTTGAACGTTAATGGTGTTGGTAGTTGTTATTTTTGAAGGAAAAAACAAAAAGAAGACTTTAAAAAATACTATTTGGTACCTGTTGAAAAAATTTTTAAATAATTATTTTTCTTTAAACTTTTTTTTCATAAATGGTTACTCTCTTTTTAAGCTGGAAAGAACAATCTTGTCTATGATCTTTTAATTTCTTTCGTTTGCTTTCTGGAAAAGCCAAAATTTTTAATTGAATAATGAAAAATATGAGTATTATGTGGTGGGTTTTTGTCGCTGTTTTTGCACGTGGAAACGTTCAGATAACAACTGCAATTCCAAAAACTTCACAACCACCAGTCTTAGATAAAAATAATTTCAATAATCTTTTTGATTCAAATCAGTTAAATGAACCTTTCCCCAATTATATGAACAATAAAATAGACTCAATATCAATCCTCAATCAATCGCTTTTAAATAGTACAATTCAAAGTAATCTTAACGCCGTGATGATCATTCCATCAAACCCGACAACCACCACCACCACCACCACCACCATCACTACCACTACCACTACCACTACCACACCAGAGTTTAACAACACGTCAGCTGATCGATTTGATACAGTCCCTGATATTTCCCTAGCAAAAGTTTCACCAACTTGTGAAAATAAATTCAACGTAAATTTATGTACCTCCTGTCAAAAATCATTATTTCTCGGACCTTCAGAGAATTTGAAATCATGCTTTGGTGGAAAGATCGTTGATACAACTGCGGACATTGAGAAATTAAAAAAAAGTTTAGATTCATTTTGTGCTTTGAAATGTGATATCCCTTCGGCTCAAACCTTTTTAGACAATTTACAAAATGATTGTGACAAAGAAATAATAAATGACAGCAAGGTCGCATCAAAATCCTTAAATATTTTATTACAATCGATACTTTCATTATACTCTAGTCTACCCCAACGTCTGGGATATTGTTTAAAATCTTCAACAAATGGTAAGGCATCTTTCTGAATCAATTTTCAGCATGAAATCATTCAAACTTGAATCTTATAACTCTTCTTAATTTACACAGAATATTGTGTTATAAACATACGAAAACAGGTATCAAACTTCACAAAAAACATCTTGAAATCTGATGTCGGTTCTATAGTGGATCTCTCTCCGCCAAACGCTCAATTCAAAACCTTTGATCTGACAAATCAAAATCCAATTTCCCGCGTATTTTCCAGTGAGAACCTATGCGGGGAAAGTTACAGTAAAATTGCAAGGATTTGGCTCGATTTTCCCAGAACATTTTCATTGAAAAGTGATCAGTTACTAAAGATGTATGCTGATAGTTTGCAATCTTTACAGTCAAATTTCACGGCACAATGTGAACCATTTTTGGTTGGTGGGTCTAGACGTGGGTTAGGTAGAAATAATAGTGATGCGAATGAGACGAGTACGAGGAAGGGAAATGATCAAGATACAAAAATTAATCATGCAACAGCAGGGAATTTGGGATTGGTGAATTTATATAATTGTGGATTCTTAATTTATGTCTTGGTGAATTTTTTGTTAATAGATATTTATGAATGAGAAATTTTTTAAAAAGAAAACTGGTGTACAAGCTCGCAATTACAAGTTTTTAGAAAGTATATTTAAGTCAAAAATTTTTACAAGTTGAAATTAAGTGATTCGTTGATAAAAAAAAAAAAATTTCGATTCTACGAGATATTATATTGTCACCAACCATGTGAGAGGCTTGATCAAACTATCCTAAAATTATCTAGACATTTTTACCACTTTTCATTATTTAACTAAAGGGAGATATCCGAAATTGATTCCTTGTGTGATTAGTATAACGAAATTTTCAAGAAAGACATTGTTGAAACTCACTTTTTTGATCGTTCATAGCCCTATATTATATAGGTAGACAATTTATACACTATATCGAGCCATTTTTTTTCTTAAAATGGTATTTTTGAATAAAATAAATTCGTCGCATTTCAACGAGCTAAAATATTTTCTTCACTTGAAACGGGGGATTGTTTTTCCCGAATCTTTTCAAAACTAATCTTTGATTCATTCGAAATTATAGGATTTTCGACAATTATCTGAATCTTTTGTGCATTAATAGTTTCATCTAAACGATTAGATATATCTGCCGGATTACTCGTCAACAAAGTCTCTGTTTCAATAGAAAAATATGAATCATGGATTTTTTCTGGGGTTTCTACTATAGTATCACGATATATCCCATGACTCTGCCCTTCCGAGACTACTGGCCTGGTATCATCATTTTCTTCATTTTGAGGACGATGATGTTTATGGTCTCCAAATAAGTCTAACAATTGACTGGGACTTCCGGATTTATTAAATTTTAAACGATTTGGCGATTTTCTCGTTGCCGCAAAGTTTGCTATCTCCATTTCTAGAGCAGTTCCTGGAAATGTCATTGCACATTGATGATGGTCCTCACTTTCAACGGGACTATGGAAGCGTGGAATATTCAAGCTATTTACAGTATTGAGGTTATCGTCAATAATTTCCGCATGGTCTGAAAATGAGGCGACCGATGGATGAACAGGCCGTGTATAATTACGGAATTTCTTGATAACTCTTAGGGGAGTCTTTGCTAAAGATCTTACACGAGGGCCTTCCCATAGGGTTTGACTCTTATCATGTTGACCGATATTATTATGAGATTTGGCAACCGAGAGCGAATGGGGAGAATACTTTAAAAATGGAAAGGTTCTTACATGCCAGTTAATTTTGGAGGAGCCATTTTCCAAAGTCGTGTCTTCTATATGCACAGTTGAATCAGTACTGGGATGATAATCATTTTTGGATTTCACACGACTATTAAAATTTTCAAGGTTCCTTGCGGTGCGTTTAAGCTCTGCGACTTTTTCTTGAAGTTTAGAAATTCGCCCATTTGCTTTACGGTTTTCCACTTGCAAGTATTTGTACTTTTGCCAATAGTTAGGAGGGTTGATATCAGTTAAAAGTTCCTGAATCTGGTCCAATGCCTCGAACAATGTTTGATTTTGTTGTTCGAGAACTTTTATGCGTTTTGTTTTAGTCTCAGGATATGATTTCTCATAACGCATTCTTTGGCGAGCTCGCTGCATGCGTTTTTGAAAATGAACCCGACGATATGTTGTCCATTCATTAATGTAATTTGAGCCAATAATAGACGTTGGTATTGCAAATACCATGAGACCACATAACATAGTGATACCAGAAATGACTTTTCCACCTGGAGATACTGGAACAGCATCACCATAACCTGTGGTTGTAATAGTGGTTACCGCCCACCACAAACTGTGTATGATCGATTGATATGGACTTTCTTGAAGTTGCCCATCGGGACCTTCTCGGAACCAATGACCAGCCTCAGGGTTAAAGGTTCCACGCTCGAGGAAAAATAAGAGAGCGGACGAAGTAAGTAGTACTACCAAGAGCCAAACTGAAGCCAAAGCTATTTGAGCTGCTGATTGCTTGAAAACTCGTGCCGTTATCTATTTTTCATTACAAGGTTCAACCATGATATACTAAGGTTCTCTCAATTAGGATTTGGATTGGAATCAGCGGCAGACTTACATTAAATGCGGGCGAATATCTGGAAAATTGAAATATCTTGAAAATTCTAAACAAACGAAGAATTCTGGTGTATCGAAGGACTGTCTAAAAAATAATGAGAAACAAGATACAGATAAGAAAATGAAACGTAGTTGTAGATCAATGAGGACTGCCTGCAATTAGACAAACCATACCCCTGAGTCAAAAGGAAAAAACAATTCCATGTAAACCGGGATAAGAGTAATAAGATCAACAATGTTCAAAAACCCTGAATATAAAATGAAATAAAAAATGAGATATTTCTTCAATCAGCTCAAAAGTTATCAAATGCTAACATACCAAAAAAAAACTTTGTCCTATTGGTTGACGCATATAGCCTTAAAAGGTATTCAAGTGTGAAGACAACTATGTTGATAAGGTCCATAGCCAACCTTTCATAAAGTCACAAAGACTAGTTATGAATAATTCCAAAGTGAACTTAGCTCTGGAAATTAAACGAATTACTTACCAAAGTTGATTATGAATTTTTTTTTCTTCTATAAATCTGGGTAGAGAGTAAATACAAGTGAGAGCTACGGTCACCAAAACTAATATAGATGAAAAACCAAAAAAGATCTTTGCTCGTATTGATTTTGGTTTCTCCAAGAAATAGTAACATTTTCGCTGAAACGGATTTCGTTTCCTATCATCTTCATCACAAACCTTATCTGAAGGATCGAGAAAAATGTCATCCTGAAAAAATCCTGAATTAAAGACGAAAATGCTTTCGAAAAAAATTAATTTTTTGAGTAGAAAAGGTTGGTCATACTCTTAATTCCTCTTCCTCCTCCTTTTCATTTTCATTTCCATTTTCAGTTTCATTTTCAGTTTCATTTTCCTCTTCATTTTCCTCTTCATTTTCCTCTTCATTTTCCTCTTCATTATCCAGGGAGCTGTCATTTGCGTTTTCATCTAGAGTATTTTCACCATCTTTTGAATCTACTTCTTCATCATCTTTAACGTTAGTGCTATGGTCTCGGCCAATATATGGTGTCCTATTCTCATATGTAACAGATCTTTGCAACGGAAAATTTCAAAAATACTTAAATAATCTCGCTACAATCAAGATATATTTAAAAAAGGGTAACAAAATTTCCCTTACCCTCGAGGCGAAGATGGTCCAATAAATTCAGTTTCGTATTTTTCTTGGTTTGAGATTTTAAATATATCGACTTCAAGGTCATTCACGAGAGGAGCTTTACCTTTTCCACCAATTTTAAACGAATCTTTCGAAAATTCCGAGATTGATGAAGTAAGTGAATTTAGGTTAAAATAAATAAAATTAGAATAAAGCTTCAGTTATTTCGACTCTTTGTAATTAATTTTATGCTTGACATTGAAAGGGGATAAGATTAATGGTAAAGGAATTTTACCACTTATAGAATTGCTTATAATTTTTGACATATTTCTTTCTTTGAAACAATGTTTTAAATAATGTTAACTTTTAAATACAATTCAAAATTAATTTTAATCAATTTTAGCAAATACTCAGCTTTTTACCTTTTCCGATATTTTTTCGCTAATCTGAAGATTACCGATCGGTTTTTTCAACAATTGCAACCAAGGTCGTCATACTGATTTTATAAACTAATTATCGAACCATGGGTATGCATGCATGATTATATTAGATAAAAAAATGGTTTAAACATTCAGTGTCCAAAATAGACTTCTGCTTACTTTCCAAATGCATATTACACCGGCTTTTTATATCAATAAATTAGATCAAATCCTTTTTAAGAATTGACGGATAAAATCAGCAAACCATTGGCTCCTCAGCTAGCTTTTGAATTTAGAATGTGTTTGTGAGTTTTTGCCAAGAAAAATTCTAAATTTAGGGATAATTTTGAAAATCTAGAAAGTGATAAAGACAACCCCCTAAAATAATATTAAATTTCGGCAAGTGAATGGAGAAACTAAATATTAGGTTTATCAAGAACTTTTATTTCCTTGAATAAATATAATGATTTTCAAGATTTTCTTTTCAGCGATACTTTTATTTTCTAATTATTAAGGTGATCAGCTGAGTATGGTTCAAAAATTTTCAGCACAGTTGTTTTTTTAAATAATCTAATAGAATTTTCCATTTTTATTTTTGAACGTTAAAATGGAGTGCATGGAAAATTATTACTTTATTCGGATAACGGCCTTCCCTTTAGGCTAAAAATCTCGGCTTTTTTATCCTTCTCTTTATCACTATATTTATAATATTTGAAAACGCCCATTTTTGTTTCATGTACCCAAATTTTTAACAGGTATTAATAATTTTATTATTAGATTTTGCAAATTTTTTTTGCTTTAATTGAATTTTTGATGACAATATTATAATATTGTGATGTTAAGGTTCTTATAAATTTTTGAAAAAAAATTTAAATATTTTGTAATTATTTCAAATTTGGTTGTTTTATAGACAATTTTTTTTTTAAAAAAAGACTTGTCAATATAATCAATTTTGTTTATATTAACTTTATTTAAATGCATTTAAAAGTTAAATATTAATTTCACACTTTTTTTATTATTAAATTATAACAACATTATTTTATTCTAATTGGTATTATTAGATATTTACATTTGAAGTTGGATTCTGTTTCTTAAAAAACACTTTTCATATAAATTATTCTTGTATTAAACATAACCATTGAAGATATTCTTATTTTATTATTATGAATAATAATTAAAATACAAGTAATTACAGGTAAATCAATTTGAAATAAAAAAATATTGGGTTGTACCCCCCAAGAATCACTAATTCAAAAAAAATTCTTTTGTCAGTGAAATATAATATAATTAAAAAACAACAGCCTGAAAAATTAATTTTTTAACAACAAAAACCATAAATCAAAATTCAATATTTTAAATATAGTTTTGTGGTGCAAACAAAATTAAAATTTTTAATTATTAGAAAAATTGATAATTGGGTAATAAGAAAAAAATATTATTTTGCCTTTAAAATTTTATTTAATGTAGGCTAAAAAATTTAGTTCCAATTTTATAAAATCAATTTTTAATGCTCCTATTTTTTGTTGGATGTGAAAATTTTATAATTTTCTTTTTAAGAAATGAACAAACCACTTTGAATAAAAAATATTTTTCTTATTGACTACTTTACAAACATAGTTTAACTTTAACACATACTCATTTATTTCTAAATAAAGACAACTAAAAAGCTTCTTTTTTTTTTATCTAAAGTCATAATTCTTTGATAAATTAATTTGGTCCTTTTATTTGTTGATCATTTTTGTTCCCTCTTAAAAATCTGCACATTATTGTGATGTAAAAAAGCTTTACGGCGGAAAACTGTTGCAAGGTTTTACTATTTTTATCCCGATAAAAAATCCAGACTTGTCTTTTTCTATCCGAAATATTTACTTTGAAATAGTAACTATCCATCAATTTTTCATCCAATTTAAACAAATATCGGTTTACCCAAATAAAGTATTTTAACAGTTACATAATATCATGCACCTATTATTCATTTACAAATAAAAAAGGGTATTTTTAAAATAGACTCTACATACCTTTCATTAAAAACCATGTGTACATTTTATAATATTTTGACTAATTCAAAATTCAATTCCAAAGTCCTAATCTAAGAAATAAGTTTTAAAAATAAAAGACTGAAAATATAAATTCCTTTTAAAGTAAACCCTGCATTTTAATAAATCTCTACCTATTTGACCATGTGTTACTTTATACAATCTTATCCTAGGATTGAATATTCTGTTCTTTTATTTTATCTTGCATTAATTTGTCATTTCCATTGTTCTATTTAATCAGGCTTTCAGTATTATACCCTTGTCTTCGAAAAATATAGTGTTATTGTCGACAATGACCTTGCTTATTGTTCAAAAATAATGTATCTTGAAAACCAAAATACTAATAGCGATACTCAACAATTTTCTAACCCAAGACAGGCAAAGAATTTCAAATCAATCCAAAACTGGCTCACAAAAAGATGACGATATTACAGGCCATTAATGATCAACATACGTGAAACTGTGAATATTCTAACGCGGTTGTATAATGCATCAGTGACACGTCAAAATTAAAGCACTCAAATATCCATTTAATGACTGTGTTTTTCAGAAACCACGCAAGGGATATTATTGACGTAGCTCACTTTTGTAAGTTTCCTTTGCTCAAGCCTATTTACCTTTCCGTCTTTTGGACGATATCCGTTTTCGTCATTCTTTTACACATGGTTTGAACGCTTTTGACAAGGGCTGAATTTTTGGTTTTGAACAATCTTGCACTCGCAAGAAATCAAACCTGAATTTGATTTATGCTCTTTCAAAACTATTGGTGCGAAACAAACCTTAGCCGTTATTATAAGTCACTCATTCATTTATTCATTCAATTTCCTTCGTTCCTTACCAGCTCACCAATAAACAATAAACAATCACTTGTAACCAACCAACCAACTAACTAACCAATTCAAATTCTCTGGAAACCTCTTATAGTTGTAGTGGACTATGAACCCTTTAGTTTTTCCTCCAAACATTACCACATTTTTTTCGAACAATTCTTTTTCCATTAATTCCACTCTTGACTCAAATTCCACAATTATCTTAAATTCAACAGACCAAACCAATTTCACAATTTCTTCAATTGAAAATGTTGAGAATTTTAGAGTCCCAGGTGTAGAAATTGTCACTCGATTGGGTGTGACATTGGTGAATTTGAGTGCTATTTGTACTACGTATGTGCTCTTTAGAGCACTTCGAATGTGGTGGCATACCAGAGTATCGTTACCAAGGGCATGGAGAATCCCATTTTATATTGCCATATCAGGTTTAGTTTTTCGTTTTATGTCTTATTTTGAGATGTGCATAAATTCAAGGGTAAAAATTCATCAATTTTCATAAAATATAGAATTTTTTTTGTGGACTGTTCACCTACCAAATCTGGTAAGGTTATATTTTCCGAATAGCTCACAATAATAAAATCAATTTATTAAAAAATTATTTCAATTTAGATTTATCCAATATTACACGGCCGACCATGGCCTGAAAAGCAATGCAAAATTATTGGTGGCGTCACCTTTTTTTTTATCGTGGGTTTTACAATTTCATTGAGTAAATGAGGAGAATTTTGTTTCAAAATTTACCAACAAAGCAATTAATTTATTTCTTCAAATCTAGGCGTCTAATATTTTGCTGGTCGGATTGATTGCAATTTCCACATACTGCCGAATAGTTCGTAAAATTCGGGTGGAATTTGGTAGATATGATTACAAACTTTTTGCTACAATATTAATCCTTTCCCTAACCTTGACAATCATTGGAATACCCAGTTTTGGATCGAGTAAATATTGGTAATTTACCAATGGTTTTGTAATTTAAATATCAAAATCCACCATTTTTAATTGTCATTCGACTAAAAAATTCTGAATTTCAGGTGCTATACAAACAAAGTGAAACCAATCATGCCCATTCTCACACTGGTTCTTAATTTTACAATATTACTGGCCACATTTTTTTGTTACGCATCAACTTATAATGAGATAAATTCAGTCAAAGTAAAAGTTGACGAATCAAGTGATGAATTTTCTATCAGAGCTAAAATTGAGAACATAGTTACTCGAAAAATAATTACATATGTCTTAATTTTTCTCATTCAATGGACACCGTCGATGATTTATGTTGTTGGACAAATTATCAATGTAAGAGGGACACATCTATTTGATTATCTGATTGTATTGAATTTGTGGTGTCATTGTTTTAAATTTTTTTTCACATTCCTTTTTATTCCCCAAGTATGACCCAATTTGGGCATATATTGTGACAGGTAAAAAATTAATAATTGAGACCAATATTGGATAAATTATTTTTTAAAAAGCAAGAATTGTTTTTATTTTAACATTACAATATATTGTATTATTATATTCATAGACTTAACCATCAACGTTGGCGGAATGGCAAACTTTGTTCAATTTGTAATTAATGAAGGTTGGTGTAGCGAGGACCACAACATTCTTTATCCCCCTCGTAGGAATTCTCAAATCCAACCGGAACTAGGAAATGGTTCAACTTTCACTATATCGATGACCGAAATGAGCGCTGCAGTTATACACGTCAGGCATTCAGATCTTAGCTCGAATTTCTATGATATCGATATGAGTCAAGGAGAAAGCGATGTAGATTATAAAGAATAATTTAAAAAAGAGATCAAAAATAAGATGAAAAATATTGAAAAAAATATTAATTTGAACCTCATTGTAACATTGACAAGATGGTTTTCATAAAAAGTTTTTAGGGATGAATTATATCCCAATCAGATTTAGGCATGCACAAAGTATCTGCAAGCAATAAAGCAATAAAACTTTGAAATTAATATGACTAATATCTCAGTCCAGAAAAAGTTTTTGGTATATCCAATTAAAATGAACAATTTGAGAAACAGGAAATTTAAAAATTTAAACATGTAAATGTAATTTGCTGCATTAATTAAAAATGAGGAGTATTTTATTGTTTAACAAAAGGCAATTCAATACTAAAATACCATAATCGAACAATATTTATCTGAATGCACAACAGTTGTAATTGCCATAATAAACTTTAAAAATTTCAAATTTCCTTTTGAATAATATCATCAGCAAAACCTTATATACCTTAAATGGAAAATAAGACGATAATTTTATCAATCAAGAAAAGATTTAAAATTTATAATTTTAAATTTTAAATTACTACCTCAAAAACTCTAAACAAAATAAAACTATTGAAAAGTAAAATTATTAAACGTATGTTATTGTATATCATTGAATGTTATTATATGTTATTATATATTATTAAATGTTATTGAATGTTATTATATGTTATTATATATTATTATATGTTATTGAATGTTATTATATTTTATTATATTTTATTGCATCTATGATCATTTCTGATTCAAGAAAAAATTTTAAATACATATAAATTGATTCTTTTGAATATTCTTATTTAGAAGTCAAAAAAAAAAGATGGAGCTTCAAAAATTAGATATTAAAATAGATAATCAAAAAAAAATTTAATTCGTTTTTTCTAAAGTTAAACCCTCGTGTACCATTTTTAAATAAGTTTGAATTATGAAACGTTAAAAATTTTTTTTTTGATAAAACTCAAATTTGAAAAATTTCTAAAAAAGATTGAATTTTGATAATAGAAACAAAAAAAAAACTTTGAAAAATTCTTGTTTTTTGATGATATCATTTTAAAATTTTTATATTCTTTCAAACCTTTTAATAAAAACTAGATTTGAAATTTCAAATTTTTAAAATGTTCAAAAATGTTCCCTTTTTCACAAATTTAATAGGTCAATACTTCAAATTCTTGAAAAAGTAAAAACAACCTGATGCTAGTGCACAGCCCAGGAGAAGTTTTTATTGGGTTCATTTCAAAAGCAGGTTGTGTGGACACTAAAGATATAACTGATTCTCAGTGTAAATTACAAAGTGAGTTATTAGAATTTGTGCTGTTATATGAGAGATATAAAAATTTTTAAAAATTAAATCAAAATTACTAGCTTTACTCTTTAAAAATTATTATATGACATTTAAAAAGTTTTAAAATTTTTGAATAAGAAATTTTATGAAATTTAATAATAAAACAAACAATAACAAATTTAATAATACAACAAACAATAGCAAATTTAATAATACAACAAACGATAACAAATTTAATAATAAAATGAACAAAAACAAATAGTGATAATCGAAACAACGAAAAACCTGACTTTTGGTGATTGAGATTTATCGTTTTAAATAAATAAATAAATATAATTCTTAAACGTCTTTTTATCAAATTCAGATTTAAAATTTAATAAAGGAATAAAACAAATTTCCAATATTTAAAACCTTTTTTTTACAATTTAACGAATAAATATGATACGAATAAATCATATATATATATATCATTAGTATATTTGAAAATTTTTACATCAATATATACAAAATAAGGAAATGTTTATAGAGATTTGTAATTCTAGAAACTAAATCATTCACTATCTTTTTTTTTGTAGATTACAATTTTCTTTTTATATATCTCAAAAATGCAAAAGCCATCTGAATACCATTAAAATGATTAAAAAATTCATTTGCCAGGAATATCTCGGATTCTTGTTCACAAGATTGGATAATCTTGGGGGACGTAAAATACTAATAATAATTTAATAAATAACAAAAAAGGTCAAAAATTTTATGCTAAATGTATTCGGATCATAACACTTTGATATCACAATTTTATCTAATTTTTTTTAAAGATTAAAAGTCATAGATTTAAATATTAAGATCTAAGACATTAATAATCGTGAAGGTCAGTCATAGAAACTAGAAACATTAAAAACTTTCTTTAAAGTATCTTCTTGGGGCTTCCAGATGTAAAATTTTCAAATTAATTCATGATAAATTTATTGTGCCTTTTTTTTAGTGTTTTCTTTTTTGAAATAATGAATGTTTAAAACAAGGTTTTTTGGGAAAAAAAAATTGGAAATTTATTTCATGGATTATATGAAAACTGAGAACATAATGCCTTTTTAAATAAAACTTTTATTAAATAGTCAATTAAAAACCATTTTCTTTTTAGAATATTTGAAGAACTGGTTAATCATTTTTTATAATACATGTATCCAATTTGAATAGACCTAGCATTCTCTTGACTACGCCAGCTAAAAAGACCAATAAAAGATTTTCCTAGTCAAATTTAAAAACAAGATTTTTCAAAAGTTTAACATAATATGTTCAAAAAAAAAAATTAATTTGACCTTGAAATTTAATTGACCTTGGTTTAGAATTGCTAGTTAAAAATTTTATATTTCGTCTTGTATAGAATTTTGGGATATTTCATCATAATATCTTAAATTTGAGAATACACGTGTTTATATCTATTCTAACAATAAAAAATCAAGATATATTTTCCATTCAAGATTTTTTGACTTTATTATTTAATTACGATTTCCCCAACAAGGAAAAAATCAGGAAATTTTCACTTAACAAATCAGCCAAGTCTACATATTTTAATTATTAATAAAATAAAGATTTGAAAAAAATTAATTAAAATTCTTTCTCCTTATTAAGTCAGAGATTGTTGGGAAGTGAGCTCTAATGAAGATGTTTCTTCATGAGAGTTATTTTCATAGAGGAATTGAAAAAGATTCACACAACTACCAAAATGTGTCGTTATAACTGAAAATTTAAATTATCAATTAACATTAAATATATGAGGAAAAAAAACTTTTTTTATCAAATATTCATACTCTCACCTGTCAGAATATGAATCCAAGTTGGATCAAACTATAGAAAAATAATCTTTATAAGTAATTTTCAAGTGTAAATTTTCGTAAAACTTATTACTTACCCCCAAAGATTTTTGATTAACTAAAATAGTCAATGGCGTCCATTGAATAAATAATACCGAGATATAGATAACAGCCTTTCGAATAAATTTTCTCCTAATTGGGTTGTTCCACCTCGTTTTATTACCCTCTTGTAATGCTTTTATAAAAGCAAAAAATGTCAAAGGTAGAATTATTATATATAAAGAATAGATGTTACAACTTGGAGATTTATTTTTGAGCCATCTGAAAAATACCTTTTTCATGAAAATTTCGATTAGATATAGATATAGATATAGATATATATAAATATTAACCAATCAATGCAAAAATTAAAGTTAATAAAGATAATATTTATTTACCAAAATCTATTTTGACCAAAGCTCGGAATTCCAATAAGAGTAAGCACTAATGAGAAAACCAATATAACTAAGCATAACTTGAAGTTATATCTTCCATAATGCAATCTATTTTTGTGAACGGTAAAAGAATATACGGATATTGCTTGAGAAAAAATTAAAAGCATGTTGATGACCTGAATGTGTGGATGAAAAGCGAAAAGATTAATAACAAAAAAAATATCGAGGCTAGTTAGTTGGCTGAGGAATCTAATAAAACAATTACTCTTTAAATTTTCGTACCATAAAAAAGAAACTCACACCACCAATAATTTTGCATGATGGATTTGGCAATGGGACTCCATAAATTGCAGGATATATCTAAACGTTCAAACAGCTTTAAAATTTATCTCAAAAGTTTCGATAGCAAAAAAGATGGGTAAAGTTACTTACCTGGTTGGCAAGACAAAATGGCCATAGTAACAACTCTAAAAAAAATTTTAAATAACATATATTATCAGTTTTTAAATGATTTAAGCCACATGATTTTACAATATCTTTTCGATTCAAATTACCTGCGATAGCAATGCCCAACGGAATTTCCCATAGCTTGCGAAATCTTATGTTTGAATGCCACAATAATATGATTCGATAAAGGACAAACAGCGCACAAAAAGCACTCAAGTTCAATATCACCATCACAAAGTAAAATATAATAGCCCTTTCAGATACTGCTTCCAGATTCAGAGGTACTGAATCGTTTAAATATTTACTTGAAACAAAAGACATTTTAGAATTAAACTTGAATTTTTATTAGTTGACATAAAACCTCGAATAGGTTTAATAAAGAAAAGGGTTAGTTTGTAATTAAGTGTATCGAAAACCAGAGTTTCCTTAGGAAGTAGAATTATTATTATTATTATTATTATATTTGAAAGGGGAGTCATCCATTTCATTTATAAATTTGAGAGTGGTCGTTTATATTCTCATACGAGAGAATATTTAATGTGCAAATTTGGTCATTAAATTCATTTATAACTAAATTGTTCATTTAAAACTGTGTCGACTCCGCGTCCAACATTTAAAAGAGTCAAATTAGGAATAAAAAATCATTTATGAAGGTGAAATAATTTTTTTTCCAAATAATGCCTAGTTTTAAACCGGTTACCCATGACAAAATTTTATATAACCAGTTATATATGTGATTCAAGTAAATTTTTTAAATAATTCCCATTAAAGTTGGGAGTTTATCAAAAATGTAATGGTTTGAGATCGTAGCATGCTATAAAAATCTAAAAAGCTTCGAATTCTTTAATTTCATTCAAATTACTTAAGTAGTCAGCAAGCATGTTCGGAATTGTATATAATTCCCTAATGGCGGCAACACCGTTAGCAAGATTTGTCGCGTTACATACTTCTTTCCAAGAAAGAGCAACGCGTAAATGTTATTTCTGTATACACTGACTTGGCACAACCTCCTATTTCTTCATTTTATCCTTACCTAATATATACTTACAATGAGGGCGTTAAAAATTGCCATTACAACCACTTGAGGTCTCATTCTCCGACCAGATAATTTTGCAAATGTTCCGAAAAACCTGTTTGTGATGATCTCATAATAGGACCATCTTTATAACAATGAGAATAAGTAAATATGGGCTTCACTAAATATTTCAGCGTATAATAATTCAAAGCACACTTCTAATGTTGTGTTCAATGACCTTGAAACAATGTTCACCCTCTCGCGGCCATTATACAGCCCAGACAAACCTCCCGTTGAGAATAGTTGGGCTTTTTTAAAGCATAACGTAGAAAAAAGTAAAAGAAATAATGGCAAAAAAACTTGTTACTGGAGGTTTTAATTGGCAAACCTTTCAGAAAAGGTGATTCTTTCTATTTTTTATAGATGCAAAAGGTCATAATACATATTAATTTTTTTATACATTTGTATTGTAACATTGTTATTAAAAGTATTTTGCATCAAAAAATACAATAAATTTTATAAATTTTACCATGAAATAATAATTTTAATCATTTTATATGATTATCAAAGATGCTAAATTAATAAGTTTTATTTTATAAAATTCATTATTTATTTTAAAAATATAAAAAGAAATATTTTGAGTTAAATTGATTGGTTTAAAAAGAAAATATTGTGTTTTATTGAAAATTCTGTTATTTTTAAGTTTCATCATCTTTTTATTTAGATGATTCTCAAATTGAATACTTTTTAATTTCTCAAAAAAGAAGAGAAACATCACATTTTTGTAGATTTTTTGGTTTTTAAATAAAAACCTATCATTGAATTGATGGTAAAAATATAGCCAAAATTGATTACTGCAAGAATTGATTTAATTGTTTGCGTCAAATTGAGGCTAACTTCGTCCAAGACATCTATATGTGGCAAAACTGTATCATTTTATTAAAAAGAATTGGATATTTTATCTGTTTTTAAACTTTAATAAAGATTTAGAAAAACTATGCTAGAACCATTTCCGTTTTTTTATTCAATTTTCCTTTCGTAACTACCCCCATAATTTCAACCCTTAAAGTCAAAAAAAAAAGATACATTTTTTTGGCTTCTTATTCAGGCTTTTTTGGAAACATCCAAACTCAACACTTATTTGACTAGTGGATTTATTTTGTCATTTTTGATAATAAATTTTTAGTTATAAAGAATTTATGGCTTCTTATTTTGCAGGTAGACACTCAAAAATATTTCTTTTGACATGAAAGTTTTGAATTTTTGGTTTTCTTTAACATCAACTTTTTAGAAAAAATGGGCTTCGAAAAGATTAATTATTCTTGATGAAGATTAGGTTTTTCTATCACTTAAGAAATTTTTTTTGTCCATTTAGCATATTTCTTAATTGAGGCCTTAAAATACAAATAGAAAACTTACAATTATTAAAAGCTATAATTTTCAGGGACATGTGTATTGGGGGTGTTTATTTTAATATTTAATTAGTGTTTACATTTGAAAATTTTGATCAATCTTTAAAAACCTAATAATATTTATGTATCTGCTGAATTCTAAAATCCTTTAACCTTTTGAATTGTGACTAAAAAAACAAAAAAAAAATTTGTTATTGTGTTTATCAACGTTTTTTCTCGAGGAAATATCTGTAGTTTTACCAGCCTCACCCTATGAAATACATATATTTGTATTTAGTGATCTCATTATGACTGTTGTATGATTCAATATTATGAATATTTTTCCCAGTACTATTTTTTTCTATTTTCATAAATATTTCGTCACCTGTCTAACGCTACCTTGTTGAAAAGACTTTCAAATCTACCCAGTAATCGCGATCTGAGGATTCATCTCAATAAAAGTTTTTGGACGCAAAAGAAAAGCCATTGTTGGGGGTTACATTGAATTAGGGTTTTTGATGTGATAGCTGAAATGCAAATTTGATTTTCTTTCTAAACAAACAAAATTTTTTTAGGATTAAAAACATCAGTTATACAAAAAGTTTTTACCTGTAAGAGTCTTTTCTTTCTTTCTTTCTTTCTTTTGCGTCAATATGACACACATTTCCGACAATGCATCAATATGTGCTTTCACCAAGATTAGTAAATTTCAAATTGACAGGATTTGTAACCATATCCATTAAGAATTTTTAATAACCCGGTGCTGCAAGAAACCAAAAAAGTACTAACAAAAGGCAAATTTACAGGTTTCAAATCTTGTATTTACAAATAAAAATGCATGGAAAGAAAATTATGGCTTACTCCTTGTTATCCCGGAGATTTGTTCCTGATTTCATTTGCGTAAAATTTAAAAATTTCTCATAGGAAAAAAAGGTTGAAATTTATCTTTTGCTACTAATCGAATATAGCCTGATTTTATTTCTTGTTCATTTTTATTCAAGATGATTTCTCAAGCCATGCGGTGACTATATTTTATTTTTATATTAGAACTTATTTTGATTTTTAAAATTACCTTAAAATAATAAAACGTTACAACTAATAAATTATTTCTCTTTTTTGAAGGCTTTTAATCCCAAAAAAATAGGCTAAAAAAAAAAAATGAGAATTTATCTCATTTTTATTTTTTAGCCTATTTTTTTTATTGGATACTCTTAATGAGCATAAAGTCATAACGATATGTTTAAATGAATTGAAAATCAAGACGATTAGAATATTTGGGGCTCACAAACAATAACTACTCGAAACACGATCGATCTAACTTATTTTAGTCTTTTTTTTTGCGATGGGTTTTTGATTATTAAGTAATTTCCATCCCCAATAAACAAAGCTTTTATTAATTCTAATTTTCCCATATATATGAAAATTTTGATTTTAAAATGACCATCCCTGTTTTCATAGTAACGCCAATTAATAATAGGTTTGCAAACCGTTTTTATTTTATATGATAAAAGCAAAAAGTTCTGAAATCATCAAAAATTTATTTTGAAACTTGAAATTCTTATGAATTAGGATTTTGGTTAAAGTTTGTTGAATTTATTTTACTAATAAAATATCTGGAATTTACATGAGAAAAAATGAATTCGAGTTTCGATGATCCAGAATGAGCTAGATTGAACAAATTTTATCGATTGTAAATTGATAAAGAAATTGAAATATAGTGTTTTGATTTTCACCAAAAGAAATTCAAATCGAATACTTAAAGTAATGAGCACTAGTATAGAAAGTTATTTACAAAAATTTATACAAAATCAGAAAGGGTTTAAACTGTCACTCAGAGTCTTGACTAAATTCAAAGGTCCTTTAAAAATCTAATTATTCATTAAAAAGTCCTATGAAAAAGTCATCAAATTCTTCGTATCTTAAATACCCGAAACTTCTTTATTCACCACAAACTTATAATACAGGTACGATACGAAATTTTGATATTGAAGTTTTCACGATGGTTTTTCGACATTTAGAATTTGTTTGAAAATCAGCGTCGTCACATGGTGATACCGTTGGTTTACGGGCACATTGAGGCTTAAATAGGCTTATATTACATTCCCATCCATATGGACATCCGTATTTACAATTCTTGAAAGAATTTATTGCTCGTCCTAAACATTTTATATACAAGAAATACAGGATTCGGAAGTTTGATATTTTTAAAAGTTAAATAAGGGTCACTTAAAAAAAAAAATATGAAGCTGAATATATTTTAAAAATAAAAATTTTTTTTGGGAAAACTTACCCTCAACAGATATCGGTTCAAGGGTGAATACTAATAAAACGGTAAAAAAAGAAAAAATTGACCAAAGAAACGATACCATTTTTTGATATATATATATATATATATATATAAGCTATTGTATTTTTGATTTAGATAAAAAGAAGAAAAAAATAATCCACGATTTCAATAAAAAAGATCCCGCCAAAGTTTTTCAAGTTATTTATATAAATCATCTACCCAAAAACTTGCTCGTGATCAACTTTAATAATTTCATTGTCAGGTGCGACCTCAATAGGCTATGTCAGGGAAAAGTTTCAATCGGGTATTGATCTCCGTGTTTACGTACGTATCCTTTTTATTAAAATAAACATTTTATTATGGAAAAAACATTTAAGCAAAAAAAAAAGACGTAATACAAGAAACAACCTTCGTTTCATTTTTACAGTATTACAAAGAAAAAAACTGCGGATCGATTTGAAATGGAAGATTTTATATCATGTTGAGAAGCATCTAGGCGTTACAAATTTCTAATTTTTACTAAAAATCTTTTTTTTTAATAGCAAAAAAGAACTAAATCTTCAAGTAGAAAATTCTCAAATTCTATTATATTCATCACTTTTTTTTTTTGAATATCTATATCATACTTTCGAAACGAGAACCAATATATATATATATCTTTTTTAAATTGTATCATAGACCAATGATTGTTTACTATTTTTAAAGAATAATATATAAAAACTTTCCTATTTAAATTTTGGCTTTGATTATAACAATAAACAGATTTATATAATTTTTGAGAATTTTATAGGTTTCTACAATATTTCATAATAGAAAACAATTTTTTTTCTTTTTAGTTGGTGTGCTAATATAAAAAGGATGAAAATGACACTCATGTGATCCTCAATGTATCAAATATTTTAAAGTTATTATATATATATATATATATATATATGATTTTCTATCCAAATTAAATTAACTTTAATCACACCTATTTATAATTAGGATCAAAAATACCTTTTCAAGCTCACAATTGAACTTTAATCCTTGTAGATGGAGGAAGACTTAAAGTACAAATTAATTCCCACAATTTATTCCTCAATATTTTGTGTATCACCCCCTTATTTTTAAGTGACCGGTTTAAAACATGTCACAAAATATGGTTCGGAATTCTTACCATGTGCAACTGATTTTGGTTTAAAAATTAAATTTTGCAATTCTGGAAAATATAAATAACGGCTGGTATATATAGCACCCGGATTAATTTCAATTTTAGGCAAAGATTGGAGTGACCAATTTTTATGTGAAGCTTTAAATTCCTGACAACTTTCTTTGCTATCGTCATCCTCCACAACGTCCGAGTACCAACGTTGTAATGTTCTTTCAAGTGTTGCCGCATCTGGACGATTTCTTGGTTCTTGATCCCAACATTTCTCCATAAGTTTAACATAAAATTGTGGAATTCCATCTGGAATTTTAGGTCGCATTCCATGACAAATGTTAAACGCGAGTCCAAAGTCATGAGGAATATCAGAGAAAGGCGGTGAACCGGTGGCAATTTCCCACATTACAATTCCAAAACTATAAATATCTACAGCTTGAGTTATTTCTTGACCCAATAAAACTTCTGGGGCAAGGAATGGGAGAACACCAAAAGTCCCTTTTTTAATTATGTGGTTTGTGCGTTTTGAAAGACCAAAGTCACTGATGTAAGAAGAGTCTCCATCTCGAAGAATGTTCCCACTGTGAAAATTTCGATGTGTAAATCCATATCCATGAATTATTTGTAACCCTCTTGCGAGATCGTGAAGGATATCTAACTTTTGCTTCCAATCAATTGCTTGTATATTATCACGCATAAATTTTCGAAGGTCGCCATCAGCTGCGTAATGCAAAACAATGGCATATTCCAATGTGTCAGTAAGTTGTGTAATCCCATAGGATGGAATAATTGGATAACGAAATGTATGTTGAAGACTTCCAGCAATCTAAAGTCAGCAGAGTTATTTTTATTTTTATTTTAATTTTAATTTTAATTTTAATTTTTTTCAACAAAATAAAATTATGCATGTATTCAAATGCCTCACCCCTTCAAATAATTCAGCAGTGATGGTTTGTGAATTTTCAAAAGTTTTGATGACAACCTTTTTTCTGCCAACTCTTCGAAATTGGTCTGATTGAGTATCAAACTCGCAAATAGGTCCTTCCATCCAAATAGCAGTGTGAACAGTGCCAAACCCTTCTTTAGATCCACGCTCAATGTCGTAAAAATAACTTGCTGGTATCCATTCAAAAAAACTATATTTCGAGGTGGAAACAATTTGTGATTTACTAATGAAAGTGTCGATTGTGTCATTTCCACTTGTACGATCTGGATATGCTTGTTGGTATGTATGATTTAAACATGGACCACACCAATTATGCCCAGAGTTTGGGGCATCACATTCTGAGCATATTCCATATTTTTTTCGTCGTACCTCCAAATCATCAAATTGAAAATCTTTAACGAGAGAAATTGGTGTGGGTGGTAGGTCAGTGAGGAATCCTATTTGCGACCAACGTTTATTAGTAGCCATCTCGATTATGAAAATATTTATTATAACTTTTTTTATAAAAATTTAGTTTTTAAAATTTTATGAGTATTTAAAAAGTTCTTTGGCAAATTCCGCAGAACTTGGGTCGCAGGATTTTTGCGTTTTTATCGTCTTTTAATAACCCATTTGAGGAGTATTGTACTTTCAAAAAAAGAAAAATTTAGTCAAACCACATCTCCCTAAACTGTATTAATGAATGAACTGCCAAGCATTAACCAATTTTAAATAAAACTTGTTGATGTTTTACCAAATTCTTTGTCTTTAAATCATAAACGATTTGCCGAGAAATGCAATCAGCTGGATAATCCAGCAGGTTTATTATTAATATCTCTCAAAAAACCTGTCCTAGTGAGAAATATCCTAAATTAACAAAAAGTTACTTGTTAATACGTTTATATCAGAGGTTAGTCACATAAGAAATTAAAAACTTTGCTCAAACAATCCTAGCTAAATTGAGAAATGTTCAACGGAAACAAGTTCCGATCCTGATTCTGTCAGGTTGGACGTTCACAATACAAACTGCGGTATAGGAATAATTAAATATGAAGTTTTTGAAAATAAAACAATGAAAAGGTAATACACGTTTTAATTTTTAAATTTAAGCATAAATACAAATTTCCTGAAATAAATGGAATTTGATGGATATATGCTGCTTTTGTATAAATAATGACAAATCTCAAACCATTGAAAATTAAATTGGATCACGTTCAAGATCACAGTTACAGTATTATGATGATGAATGAGATTCAAATAAGATTTTTCATAAAGAGAATTTTCATTGAAGATGAGAAGACAATAAATGATTTATTAAGAATATGAAATTTTCATGTTTTTCAAGAAATTTGTGAAATGAAATTAAAATTCTCATTTATTCTTAATCTAAAACCAAATATTGAAGACATATTTATTGGCATTAGAAACTGACAATAACAATTATGAAAATGACTTTAATTACGATTTTTACTATAATTCCTTTGTGACTTCAATAAAAATAATCATATTTGAAAATTTTGAACGCATGACATATATATGAGATGAACTTGGTTGTACTTCCCATTACTAGATTTTTCGATCACCTAAAAAATTAAAGAGCTTTTATCTAGTAACTTTTAAGAACAAAATATCATTTTAGAGCTTTCATTCCCAGAGTCAGAAGGTAATTTCATGCTTAAAAAAAATTTAAAAGTACACTAAATTTATGCAATCATGAAAGAAAATAATGTAAAAATCTGTTCTAACGTTTAATAACTACTCACCTGTTGTTTATTGTCCTTCTCGATTTACAATCTAAGTTATTTGTTACCTGGACAAGAAAGGAATATTATGAGATTCTCTAATTGATGAGCTATTGGATAAAATCACTCTCTTTATTTACAGTCTCAATTTCCTTATTACTTGAAATAAAGAACTATATGTATAGGGTCTATAGAAATTCAAGCTTCTTGTTAAAATTTGTTGGGTAGCTACAGAGAATTTTTAAAATTGGATTTGTTTAAATAAAAATTTTCCACGTTCAACATATGACAGTAAGTATGTTTGTACTGTAACCGCCTGTTTCAGGATTAGTCTTATTTTCTCTTGAAATCTCGTTTTACCATATAGCTTGGAAAGTTTACAATCAAAATTTTTGTTGACAATGATTTTAAAAAAACTGATCGAAATTTCATTTTATGGTCGGTTTTTTGATATATTGATAGTTAAATCTTGGCTTATCAGAAAATATCTGACTTTTAATTTCATTAATTTTTTTTGAATCCCATTTTATAATAGAGTACTACTACTTAAAACTGACAGACTTCATAATTCAGAAAAATAATAAAAGTACAAAGTTTTATTTTGCTATAAATTCTTTCAATTTAAACTAATAATTATTGAGCTTGTAATTGATAGAAGCAAATATGATAATTTATAAAGTCACAAATTTTATTTTTATTTTTATTTTTATTTTATTTTAAAGCAATTAAACATTCTAAAAGAAAAATATCTACTGAATTCAACTTCAAATTTTGAAATATAAGCACAAAAGACCTAATCACATTTATTTCTGCAATCTGAATGAATAATACCTTCTTATCCGTCTAAACACTCATTAAAACACCAAATTTTACTTTTGGACACGAATCAATCAACTTGAAAATTAATAAATGATCATTAAACTTATTTAAACCAAAAATGATAAATTAATTTTACTAATGACCCTATTGAAATTAAGAGAAAAATTAGACACAATTCAAAAATTAACAGAGTACAACGGCGAAAATAAGTGTCTTTATTTTAATTAGTTGAAAAGTTTTAATTATTTTATTTATATAAAAATTTTGTACTTTTAAAGTTAAATATTTAATTTTAAAGATTTGTATTACAGCAACTCTATGAATAAAAGGCAAACTAATGTTTAAAATTATTAATACAATAAAATAAAGTTTTAATCAATTATGAAAAAACTTCAAGCTATTTCTAAAAAGATTTTTATTCAAATTATCGTATCGGATAAAATTTTGTGCGAATAGAAGTTAAATTTATATTTTAGAATTAATAGATTTGTAACAATCTGTTACAAAAAAAAAGTTGTAACAACCTCGGAAAAGCACGTGATTTAATATTATAACACGTGACTTTATTTGTTTCGTCGATCACTGCGCCATATATGGCGCAGTGATCGACGTCTCAATCTGTTTTGAATTATATAATATTAATCATTTTTATTAGTTTTAAACAGTGCTTAAGTTACAAAAAAAACTTGTATATTATAAATGTAAGCATAAAAATTTGTGTACCAAATATGAATTATAGATTCTAAAGTGTTAAAGACAACAGATTATTTAAAGTTTGACTCTTTAAACTATTCTAAATAATATTTACTTAAATATATTAACTAGTACTATAATTAATAATATATTGGTAATTTTAAATATAATACTCTATATGTTATGTATCATATTAAAATTAATATTTTAATGTAAACACAAAACAAAAAAATAACCAGTTTGTCTTTAAAAAAGAATATATATATATGTTGTTACTTATAGAAAAGAACACAAGAGAAATAGTAGAAAAATAGACCAATAAAAAAAAAGTATTGAGCACATAAGCACATTGTTAATGAATTATAGTATATTGCTTGGCAATGTAAACAATGTTAGTAAATTATAATATATTGTTCAGCAATGTGTGCAATATTAGTAGATTAGAGCACATCATTTAACAATATAAACAATGTTAGTAAATTAGAGCATATTATTTAACAATGTGAGTATTGCTCAAAAAACTATAGCATATTGCTTATGAATATGTAAGATTTCATAGAACATTAATTATGTATATATAGCAAAAATGTTAGAAGCAAAAAAGACAGAATCTTCAAACTAGAATTCATAATAAGAACACCCAGTTAAAAGCAGTTCAAATCTATATCACATATCAATAAATTATTTATTACTAATTAAATCCATATTATTATTGTTTAATTAAAAAATATCAAATTATCTCTGTTCTATCAACATTCTATGTTGATAAAAGTCAACACTTAACCACACTGGAACAAGAGCTCTTAATTATGGCTATTGACAGAATATTAATTTTTATTTTTATTTTTATTTTTATTTTATTTCTTTGTTGTTTGTTGATTTACTAACTAATTAAAAATAGTCTGGTAAAAAATCTCAAAGAAAGAATATAGAGTTTAAAAGAATTTACAAATAGCTTATCAGAAGAACATAACTGCCAAAATAAACTGGCTATTATGCTAAAGAAAAAAATTTGACAAAATTGCAATTCTAAAAGGCTATTAACACAACCATTGAATCTCTGTCTATTATACAAAAAACTTAACCAAAACTTTTAGGTAACTAAAACCTTTAGACAATTAAAACCTTTAAAATTATCAACTGTATTAGCTATTAAATACCAGTTACAGATTTGTTATTTATTTTAACCACTCAAATAATTATTTGTAATAATGTTTAGTAAAAAACTATGTGTTAAAAAACTAAAGTTATTTTTATCTTAATTTAAAACTTATTTTTAATATAGAGCTAATCAATCAATTTTAGAATTACATTAATAAAGACTTATTCCAATTAAGTAACCAAGTATCTTTAAATGAAAGTAAGATTATTAATTATAATTTTAGTTATATTTAACATCAGATTTTTTTATATTTATTTAGCTATAAGACTTTGCATTAGTTATGTTTTTGAAACATTAGAAAATATTGATGTAATTATAAAAATCTATAGTAAACAACAAGAATTTGGAGTTATCCAAAAAAAATTAAAATAACATCTAAATAGCAGTATTAAACATCACACTTTTGAATGTAAATTTAATAGCTAATATAAACCAAAAAAAATTAACATTTAAAATCATTAAAACATCAAATCAAAATGTCAAAAATATAGTTGGTATACCAATATTAATTGCACTAAAAACTTATGCAAAATAACTTTTATCATTCTTAATAATACATACAATTATTTATTATATTTTAATACTAAAAATTATGGTTTAACATATTGAAAAATTTCAAATGATATTCTTTAGAAGATTTGATTTTTTATGAAATATGTAAATTTATTAATTACCACTCAAAAAAAATTATTAAAAATAAAATTTTTAACAGCATTTATTCTCAATTGTAATCTTATAAATGCAATATAAAAATTTAAAATTTTTAATAATAAAAAACATAATACATTCTACTTGTTAATAATTTTTATGAATTGCAAATCAAATAATTTCAAATAGATTATAGAGTTTGAAATTAATGAAAATTGGCTTATTTATGTATTTTGAATGTCTTTTATACAAATTGTTTTTTAATTAAAGTATTATAATATTTTTTTAAATGACAATACAGCAAAAACCAACTGCTATTAAATGCCACTTTTTTTTTATTGTAGACAATAATACAAGATCTTATTTCATTGTACAAGCTCTTGTATCAAATGAAACTGCCAAATTATATAAATAGATTCTAAAATGCACAAAAAAAGCAACAATGACAGAACCATTAATGTTTATTACTAATATTAATCCTGTAGCAGATGCAAAAATTGTTCAAGTATATAAAACAACTTACCAAATTCATTGTATTTTTTATATTAATGAAAACTTACCAAAAAATCTCAAGTTAAAGCTTTACAATTAATATAAAAGCTTTGTTCACAATTTTTTTCTATGTCACAATAGTTTATGTAAACAAAATTTCTATGAATAATAATTATAACTTATTGAAACATTTATTAATGCTAAAGATTACCTAATAAGAGCTTTTTATCCCAGCTAACAAGCATGGACCTGTGCATTCACATTAAAAATATTTACTGTAAGAACTCAAACTACCTCTCGTGTTTAAGGTCTTAACAATATTATTAAATGCATGCTTTCAGTAAATGGCAGTTTGTGTGATCTTGCTAGTGCATTAAACACAAAACTTGAAAATAAGGTAAAATAAAATCGTTTTTTTGAATATTATACACTTTTATCTTATATGAAAATTATGTCAGTTGGCCAGGATTTCTTTTCTGAGGTTGACAAATAAATAACTTAATATCTCACACTTCATATCTTATCTATAGAACATTTAGAAATGACACAATACCTATACTTTATCGCAAGTCAATTATCATTTAATATCAATACTTATAATAAAGTAAAGGAATTTATTTCCTAATGTACTTTTTCAAGTCATTTATCTAACAACATTTTGATATTTAGGATTCCAGTCCTGATATAATGAGTGATTTCATTGAGAATCTGTATGATGTAAAACAAATCTTATGAAATCAATAGTTGCTAAAGTCAATAAAAAAAACATCAAAGAAGTGTGAAAGATTACAAATCTACATCCAAAAAACAGCAAGCATTTACATTTTATTATAATTGTTGATTCTGTTTTTTGTTCATGCTTGTCTAGTATATTTTGTGGTATTGTTTGTCGCCATTATTTTCAAGTGATGCTACATTCAAAAATTGCAGGGTTTTACATTCAAATGATATTCTCGTGATGGTATATTAATGAAAAAAGAGACAATAATTTAGTCACTGAAGCTTTTTGCTTCACAAATCAAGAGGCTGCAAAAAATTCTTCCGACAAAATAGTAATCCCAAATCTTTTAACTGTACCTAAGACCATTATCAATGTTTTATGCCTTGCAGCACAGAGGAAACAAAAATATGGTGAAGTGTGAGAACTCGCATGACAGACTGCTCAGCTTGCTATTGAACATAACAATCATAGTGAGATGATAATATGGTTAAGGCAATTTATTGGCCAACATAAAAAAGTGGTGCCTACACTTCAAAATCAAGACCAAGTCCTGGAGAACAATCAAGTTGATGATGTCAATAAAGAAAATAAGCTTGAGCAAGTTGAAAATCCATTAGTATCACAACGTAAAGGATGCCCAGAAACCAAATGTTATAAGTCTGCTATTGAAAAAAAAAGGAAAACCACGTACAAAATACACTTGTAGTAGATGTGGTCTTTCAGGACACAATAGTGCAAGATGTCAAAATTAGGTAAGATTTAGTCAATTATTTGTTTATTTTTTACTTTGCAATAACTAAAAATTGCATTTATTTCTAGTGAAATTAATGATTCAACTTTAATTTGTCCAATAAAAATAAATAATACACATCATTATTACATGTTATTTTTTTAAAATTTAATAAAATTTCCGATCCTAATTGAAGCTATTTTCGAGGTTGTTTCATGTAACAGGTTGTTACAACTAGATTCATCCTATATTTTATTTATTTTCTTTTATTTAATATAAAAATTCACATAAAAACTAGATGTACATGTAAATCATCAATCGAAAACCATTATCATGATGCTCACAAATAAATGGTGGCCCCAACTAAATATTTGTCGGACAACTCTTTCTTTTACAAGGAATAGGAGAAAAAATTTTTTTCACCATCTTCATCGCTCATCTGTCTCCTTAAAATAAGGAATTTATTTTTGGACTCATTTTTCGGCAAAGTGAACGCCGAGAATCAATGATGAAATTTATTAAAAATATATTTTTCGGAATATTCTTTTTATTCTTGTATCTCAGTTCCTTACCAAAAACATTAACCCAATATTTTATAAAAGTTTTTTCAAATTTCGAAAGGCTGAAATCAATAAATAATGACAAGAGTTTTATTCCATGGATAAAAGACTATCCAAGAAATTTTTTAATCAATCGGGAAAATTCAAAAATAAAAATTTCATCTTTGGACGATATTTCCAATCTTGTGATCAAGAGACAAGATTTAATCCACAACAATAACATTTTTAGAACTACAAAAAATAAAGCTCCAACACAACTGATTCAGAAACGAAATTCTTTCAAAAGAAAACAACTGACAGATCTACAGGTTTTGCGTTATCTTAAAGCAATGACTTTCTACGCAAATTTGGGATATTGCCGACAATCTAATAAAATTGGAAATATGGTTGAAGAAAGTGGGATAAAAGGTAATAAATTTCTTTATTCAATAAATTTCTTTATTCAATAAATTTATTCTAAATTTACAATATTTGGTCCGAATTAAATAGTTTTCGTTCTTTAATAGCTGATGTAGTACGAGGAAGAGTTTTATTCGGTAGTGATTTGATTGTATATTTCAAAGGGCGAAAACTCTCGCGACAAGATTGGCAAAACAGGCCAATAAGTTTTACTCAGATGAAACGTAATTTCATACTTCATCAAGCTTGTAATGTTGATTCAGCTTGGAATTCTGATGTAAAGAAAATGATGCCTCAAATTTTAAAGAAAATTCACTCTATATTGGAAAGCGAACCTATTTCAACGGTTCAATTTATGAGGTTTTACTTCACTGGGCATGAAATCGGTGGTGGTAATTTATTATGATGTTTTCAATTGGGATTTCATTGTCCACTTTTTTCCAATAAAAACTGCCTCTGATACTAAGTTTTGATAAATTCATAGCATACGCTTTATTAGCAGCAATTTATTTCAAAGCAGCTGTTTTAAATGAATTACAAGAAAAATGGCCAATAAATGTTTCAAAAATCTACATTGTGACATTTGACTCACCTCGGATTGGTAACCAATTATTTGCTGAAATGGTGGAAAAAACTTTCCAAAAGGATCGATCTGAAAAATTACTCCCATTATATCGAGTGACACATTCTAATAGTTGGCTTTCGAGAGAATTTCTTTCTCAACCTAATTTAAGGCATCATGAAAGAGAAATTTGGATATCAGGACTTAGTTGTGATTGCTCAAATGAGGAGTGGAAGCCTGATAATGGTATAATTTATGAGTGTCCCATCTCAACCCATCGATCAAGTTCACGTGGGGAAAATCAAGTAATTTTGAAAGAACACCACATTTGATTATTCGATTTCTTTTAAAACTTTCTTATTTGGAATCGTTTTTTAGGAATGTAATCTCGGTACCATTGATGATGAAAACAATCAAAATCCCCAAAAATTTATCTATTTTGGAACAAAATTTGGAAGTTGTACGGATAAATTTTACCAAACTGAAGATTTTTATAAGTTCGAAGGCTAAAATTTATCCCGTTCTGGAAAGTGACTCCATTTTGATCAAAATATGTGGATTTCTCAAGTACCAATTGCTATAAAATACAATAAAAGTTTCCCAAATTAACCAAAAATTTGGGTAGATTGAGTTGCGTTACCATCTCACTAGCTAAATAATTTGAATTCCTTATTACTATTTTCAATATAACTAGAAAACTTTATTTAAATAAGTTCTAGGCGACTACTTTTTTCTTTACAAACTTTTGATTGGATTAAGATTTGGACTATAATAAGACTAATATAATTGTTTTATACATTAAAATTTAATTTACAAGTTTTATATAAAAAATCATTTTTTAATGAACTTATTTGAATTTATTGTATAATAACCTTTGTTTTAAAATTTTTTCTTTAATTTAAGAAATAAATGTTGTTATTTTATTAAATCCAACATTAACCAAGCAATTGACATTTAAAAATAACTTTCAAATTTAATTTTATCAATAGTTTTATTTATACCAAAAAATTGAAATTAAAAATAATAAAAAATTAATTGAAATAATTAAATGTCATTTTTTGTATTAACTATACTTCAAAGTCTTTTCACATTACTTCTTTAATTAAAGGCTTTTAGCATAACCATAATATTTTATAATACATGATTCATCACAATTTTATTTCACTAAAGATAACTTTGATTGACCTTTTAATCTTGCAAAAATATAAAATAAAAACATTAAAAAATAAACTTTTATTTTTTTACTAGGAAAGTATTAACTTTAAAAACGATATTTTTTTAAAATTTTTGTACAGAGTCTAAAAGTCTTATTTTTTCCCTTAAAGTATTTTATTCAGTCAGGTATTTTGTTTAGAGACTTTGAATTATAAAAAAATAATTTAATTTTTAAACTTCATAAACCAATTTTGTAAATTTTATAAAATTTTAAAAAACATTTTTTGTCTGCAAATTATGAAAATCTAATCTCAATTTTTCTGGTGATTTTAGATTTTTACAAAAATTTAAAAATTTATTACCGTTTGGAATTTTATAATTTTCACAATCCATTTAAACTCTTAATAATTCCGTGTATTTTATATAATAGTCAAATTCAGATATGAAATTTTTCTTAGTTTGTAAATATTTTACTATAAAGTCCCTTGTTTCATTGATTGTATGCATCGAAAGAAAACATTTAAAGATGCATATGCTTAGGTAAAACCACACTTGTTAAAGTCAAAATTCTTTGTCCTTCATAATGCAACAGTGTGCAACACACATGTTGGTTTACCAAAATTTGACTTCTCGTGCCAAAGTCATCCATTTTATAAGAGGTAAATATTTTTCTGGTGGCACTGGCAAAGTTTATTAGTGGAATAAATTAACGTCACTATAAAGTAAAATTCTATCGCCGAAATTTTTACCTTGTAAAAACTTTTGGCTCCCTGACATTTCTTAGAAAAAATTATTCATAATATAGATGATCCAACGAATAAAAACTTTAGACGTGAACACGATGCCGATCAGTTCAAGATTTCCCTTGTAAATCTTGCTCCAGAAACCTATTTCTTCCGGGCCAAAACTCCAGAGGACCGTTGTGTGAAAATTCGGAATCAGATCTGTTAACCAAAAATTTTAGCTTTGGGATAAGTATTTGTCAATGACGGTATGTGACACCTTAAAATAATAGGGAAGCAGAATAGCGTGTGTTACAATCCGTCAACAGATAATATTAACAGTATTTTTCCATCTAAACTTCCTATATCTAAACTTCCTATATCTAAACTTCATCGTGTAATAATTATTAAATTTTGATTGATAACCAGTATTCAACTTTCTAAAAAAAATTTCATCATTAAAAGAGTCCCCAAGAACGATCCATACCCAAAAAGGCTGTGACCACTCTCATAATTCAGTGTTCGTGTTTTCTGTTGAAGGAAAAAATTTATTCTTTTGTCCTTGATCCATTATCTTTATCTGTATCTCTCATAAAATCATTTTCCAGCGACAAGACTCAAGATTACGACATTTCGTATTCCCATGTTCAATCTGTAACAAACTGCCAAAGTGGGACAAACATTTGGGCAGATCTTGAAAAGAAACTAAGCCAAAAGCTCTACAAACCGTCAACAATTTCACAAAACCCTTTTTCACAGCTTGCAATACTCCCGATTTTAACGGAAATATTTATACACAGCGATTTATTACTCAAATATTCTATCCTTTCGTGCCCAATGGGAATTTTTAACGTCTCACATGCCAACCACCCCATTTCCAAATCGGATCATATATGGTTCAACAAAGCTCTCCTTTTGCTTTTGGAAATTTAGAAACCGACTCCCGACTCATTCAACATCCAATCAGAAACACACGTGCTTCATTTAATGACATGTTAGCGAATCGATGCACAAAAATTGACCATCATGCCTCTTCCTTGACACATTTTGCTCTTTTCCTGGATGGGATCGTTTTTCCAGACAAGATTGATCATCTTTATTTGTTTGCAGCTCGTGAAAACCCATTCTGATGCTAGATCTGCCACTAAAAAGTCATACAACTTTTTTTAGCACTGATCAGCGTTTGAACAATGACGTCTTGCGTCGACCAATCAATTCATATAACCTCGTCCACGCTTCAAAAGTATTGGCCGATTCTATTCGCAATCAGGGGATTAGGGTTTTCGATTTTCAAATTTTATCTCATCTCGTTTAGTATGCCGCCAATTGCTGGATAATTTGGTCTCGATTTTTATCCTAAATACCAATGCATTATCTTTTTTAAATTGAAACTCTTCTTTGAAGCAATACCATATACCTACTTTTCATTGATTATACACCTGTTGAGTCCATGAAAACTTGAAGACCACTAATTAAAGTTTGCATATCTGTTTACGCGTTCAATGCAAATAAACCTACTATTAAGTATATATCATATTTTAAAATTATGACGAAAACTAAATTTTTTAGTCAAAACGCATATATTCAAGCTTACACCAACCCAAGTATAATTTTACCTCTCCTCAATTTTAAACCCTATTCTTAACGACTTTCCCTCTTTTTTTTTAGAGCTTGAGAATTTTTGAAATTGTCCTGCTACCTATTTAAACGAAAACCCCCTATCATTTGACGTGTCACACATAAACATATTTTGCAATATAAATATACCGAAACATTCGGCAAAAACGAATCATTCATTCGATAAGTTTTTACGCCCTATTTACGAATACAAGATGCAACAACGAAAACACCAGTCGGCGATTTCGAATTCTCAATCGACACCAAACCTTTCAATGTTTCGCCCTATAGTTCCAGCACCACCTTCTTCGTCTGGATTTAACTTGAGGATAGCGCCGCAACAACTCGCAACAGCATCTATAATGCCGATTTCTCCAACAAGTTCACCGCTAGCAAACCCAATGACACCTCAGATCCCTGGTTCTGGTGGTATGATGTTACCACCGTTTGAAACACCACCAGTATCCCCTTTTTCAAACCCATCACAGCATGAATATGGAGCTGGACAATCAGTTTTCAAGTTACCCCCTCCTCTTCAATCTTTAAATCACGTTATTCACTCTCAACAACAGCAACAGCAATTACGACTTCCACCATCTCCAACTCATACGCAAGCCACCCTTGCCAACAGCAACTCAACGAACATATCTTCAACACGGTATGAAAGGATTCTTCCAAAACAACCCATCGGTCCATCTGCAGCTATCTTTTCCTTTCCTCTCGTTGGAGATCCTCCTGTTGCTGTCAGCTCGTCTTCCAATAGTAATCGCCCAATAATGCAACATCACATCTCAATAATTCATGCAGGATTGCCACATCAGCCACCATCTTGTGGCTCATCATCAGCTGCGGCTACTGCGGCAGTAGAAAAATCACGTTCCACGGCTGATGAGCGTGAATTAGCTCGTAAAGTTTCACATTCAGCAATTGAGCGAAGACGACGTGAACGCATAAATGACAAAATTATGCAACTCAAAGATTTGATCCCGAGTTGCGCCGACCAAGATCATTTACACAAATTGAATATTCTACAGAGTGCCATCGATTATATTGAGTATTTGCAGGGTAAGGTCGCTGAGATGAGGGATCGACGTGAAAGGTCCAATTCTCAAGATTCCCAAAATGACGACGATTGCAATATGGGAGAACGTAAAACCGTCAAAAAATCGAAATTTGATCGATATGAAATTCCTTCACGATCAAATGCCTCCTCACATTCATTGCAAGGACGCGAAACAAATGACGAAGATTATCCAAGAAAGCGAGGATCCGTATCATCGTCTTCAAGCATGATGTCGACTCAACATGTTGGTGATGCGGAGAGCGACGAACAACGAGGTTCAGATACGACTATCAACGAAGAATCGAATAATTCTGAACCAATCGAATCACGTCAACTCTCAATATTATCATCAAGCAACACAACGACCCTAAGAGCAGATAAATTCTCATCTACGTCACTTATTGCAAATCAATTAAAGAACAACGAACTCAATTTGAGTTTGTCCTCTTCTCCCTTCAAATTTGCTGCAACTTCTAAAAATAATGAACATCTAATAAGTTCTGCGCAAATTAACATGAAAACTCGTGACATAGAGACACAAACAGCTCAGGACTGTCAAATGACTGATATTGTGATGTCTGAAGAGGAACAGCAAAATTGGCAAGAATGCAATAATAGTCTCAATGATATGGAGGAACATCTAGAAGAGACACCAACACGTAGAATGACTGTTCAACAACTGTTGTGTTGATGAGAATGATCCTTTTAAATTATATATTCAGTAGCCGTGGAGATTTTTACTCAAGTCTCTTATTTAAAAATATGATTATGACACACTCCAAAATTTCACGCTATCATTCCATCATGAATCAGGCTCACCATCATCTACTTAAGCAAAATGACAATATCTTTTTTCAATGGCTATGAGAGAAATACCATCAAGTGAACCGGCTACCAGCTCTTACCAAAATAATCGTAGGACTTTCTTAATTAATATATCGACCTTTATGTGTTTATTATCATCTTTCTCCTTTTTTCATAATTTTTTTTTACATTTCCCCTTGAGAGAGAGGAATCGTTTTCTTTGGTTCGTGTCGGCAGTGCTTGTCAAACTAAAGAAACAACGAAGATATACAGGGAAAAAATGGGTCTTTACGAAATTTTCGCTTTTTATTTGTGCCGATTTTTTTTCGATTCCAATATTGTACATGATTTTCAAAGCTTCTGGACTTTTCTAGCAGCATTCGACGACTTCATATGATTTACTAGAAAAAATAAAGAATCCCCATGACGCGTACTGTACTAGTTTCATCCAAGCCTTCCATTTTTTATGGTGCAATGAAGAGGCATGTTGTTCACTGTAAATTGCATAAGTATCAAGTCGTAAAGCTTTTTCTTGTCTTGTTTCGACTAAACATTGTGACAAAAAAGCATTACTTAGTGTATTGGTTGCTTTGAAAATATCTGTTAATATATATGAGCCGTTTAACAATGATGGAAAAAATTAGTCTAATCTCTTCGCATTTGTTTTTTCCCTTCCCTTATCTTTTATTCCTCCACATGATTTCCCTTCATCGTATCTCCGTGGAAATTCGCATCGATTTTTCTTTATCGAGTCTGTCTTGAACACTCATTCATTGAGACGAGCGTATGCACAGCCATCCATTTACCAACCCTCGGTTGCTTGAAAGTGCATAAAGATTGATTGGTGAGTGATGGGAATTGTCACCCAGTGAATTGAAGATTAATTTTAACAGAGAAAATTTTCAATTATCCCTTTGGATTTCAGAACTTGGTAGTTTTTTAACTTTCAAAAATTAATATTTTCGTGCTATAACCAAATAGGGTTTGGATATTCCATGATTCTAATAATTTGATATTTTTTCAGGTAAAAGGCACCTTCATCATAATTCAACAGAGTTTCAGTCCTTCCTCGCTGGTTAAAGATAGGTAAGTTTCTTTAGTATCATTTAAAGATCAAATATTGAAGCATTAATCCCAAAAATAAAGATGCTTGTGAATGGGTCTGCTTGACAGAATTTGGCTACCGATAAAATTGACATTTTCATTGGCTTTGTAACTTGCTTAATCATGCGTCTCTCTCAGCTGATCATCTTTAAATAACTGAACTGATATTCTTGATTTTTTGATATAAATATTAATGAAACTTTTAAATTTTTGAATATATCTATTGAATGATTTTAATTAAACCTGTTGTAATTACATAATTGTAATATAAGGCTGGTTGTATTTACAATATAGTAAAAAATTTGATTTTTAAAACTTAAATTATAAAATATTATAGAGAATCTATTATTATAAAAACAATAATCTAACAATAATTTTATTTTTATTTTACTTTAAACTTATTATAAATAAATGGTTTAATTTTATATTTTTAATATAAAATATTTATGATACAATCAAATATAATTTTATTTACTTAAAATAAATTATAAACTGAAATAAATTTAAACTGAAAGCACTGATTTCTATTTAATTTTGGTTTAAAATATTTTATTTTTTATATTTTTTGAAGTAAATTACATTTAAATTATTTTTGATTGATTCAAGTCATTTTTACGATAATTACAAATAATAGAATTGGATATTCTTAATTAAAATTTTTATCTCAAAATTTATAATAAAATATTAGAAAATATTTATGTTAATTTTGCATTTTTTATTTTTAATATACTATTTAAATATGTCGACTTTGAATATATTCTTATACTGAAAGTACAGTGTTGTTAAAAAAATTAAATTAGTTTTTTTAAATGTCAGCAACTTAAAAATATATTTCTTAATTTACACTACAATGAGTGTAAAATATATTGTAACGAATAAAAATCTTATCGCTATTGCTTCTAGCAATGAAAAAGCAATTCAAATTGGCAGATAGAAATAGGCATAAAAAAAGGCAATAGAAGACGAAATAAATTCTAAAATCTTAGTAAAACTATTATTTCTGATTGTAGAAAAAAAAATTTGGAATAAAGGAATAATATAATTTTTTAATTTACACAAACAAAAAACTGAAGTTTTTGTTGCAAATTTTTCAAATTATTTAATTTAATTGCTTAAAATATTTTGAAAAAATTGTGTTTAATTTGCTTTTTCAGTTTAATGTTTATTATTTTTTATTATCCAGTTATTTAATGTTTGTTATTTCAAGCATAATTTATAATTTTTTATTTTAATTAAGATTAAAATATAAAATAAACTTGAATTATTATTTTCGTCGAAATTAAAATTTAGTTTTTTTGTAAAGAAAAATAACGAAACTTTTTGTGGGATTTCAATTTTTATTGCTGAAATCAAATTTATATTGATATTTTGACAAAATAAAATAGTTTAACATAAATATTTTTATTCTTATTTTTAAGTATTATGATATTAATTTTTAAATGTAAAACTAGTGTGTAATTGAGTTTTTAAAAATTTCAATTGTATCAAGCAACATCTAAAAGCTTATCGAATTTCAAAAAATAAAATAAATTTAATAATAAAAGATGTTAATTAGATAAATGTACAGTCATCTCAAAAGTAGCATCTAATTTGAAATTGACACCAAACTTTAAATATATGTGTTTTTTGTATATAAGTTTTTTTTGATTTTTTTTTTAGTCTTGAATAATGCCTTAATTTTTAGCTTACAATCTTTTCTTCAGAATAATATTAAGGTTATTTACACTTGGAAGTAAAGATTTAGTTTTTTTACTATTGTTTTTCCGCAACCTTAAATATGGTTTAAAAAGCAATATTATGAGCCATTTTATTAAAATGAAAAGAATGTATATATAGCTATTAGTGAAATATGTATTAAGATTCTTTTAACTATAATTTAAATAAAAAATAGAATAATAATTTAATTATAATAATCTCGTTTAAAAATATTATTATTTTTTGCAATGAAACTTACTGGTGCACAATGTAGTAGAATATTTATTTTCTATTTATGCTGCAAAATTGTTAAATGTGATGCTTTAAAATAACACATCAAAACTGGTTTTATCAAATCAAATTATGTACCAGCTGGCCACCTTGAATAAAGACAAATAATAATCATAATTTTAAACAGTTTGGTACAATCAAAATAAGTTAAAATTTACAATTATTTTTCAGCAAATAAAAAATCGTTGAGAAATAAACAGGCCAGAAAGTTTTAATATTAACTATTTGTCATATATTATATTCAATTGGCTTGAGAAATGTATAACACAATCAAAACCTCTTATTTTTACAAAAAATAAGGTGGCACAGTTTACTTAATGTTTAAAACATATAACTTATACAAAGAATTGATTTTTATTCAATTTTAATAATATTGTGTTAATCAATATTATTAACAACTTTTTTTTCTATTGCCCAAATGTTTAATAAATGTTTAATACTAGTTGTGTTAAAAAATTTATTGTCATATTGTTGCTAAATATTTATGATTTGAATGTTGAAAATATCTTATAACTCAACTTATTTTATTTTTAATAATTTTTTGTTAAATTTCCTACTTTAACCATTTTTTTGGATCGTTCTTTTTTAGAAATCTTTTATTTTTGATTGCAATTAAATTTATCGTTACATATTTTTTGAATTTTAATATGCAGTGACTATATGTGCATATGCTAAGTAAATACAATCATTGTTTGCTGCTTTTTCCAAAATAAATTTGTGAAAGTCTACGCGTTTGTGATTCATCTATAAATAATGGGTCACTGGGCTAAATTTCTAAATTCCCTTTTCAATTTTTAATAAACGAAGTAAAGTAGTTACTCTATTTTTAGTGAGCCTTGGATAATGATTTAAGCCAGCCATGTATAAAACCATGTATATTGGTGAATACGAATAATATAAGCATTCAAATATAGCAAATAATTTTTTTTGTAACATTACAGCACGTTTTTGAAAAGATGCAAATGATCCCAAAAGTCATGCTTAACCAAATATTCCAATTGAGCTTGATCTCACAAACCAAGTTTTACAAAATAATATATCCTAGATTCAAGGATACAAAAAAATTTCATGTTGATTTTCTCGTTTGTTCATTTTTTAATTATTAATAAATTTCTTGCAATCATAATCAAAGTAACGGTTAAATTTTCGGGTTTTACGGACAGTTTATCTATCTTCGGCTTAACGAAGAGCCACCATGTTCTACCACTTCCGATGATGCAATTTTTAATTAAAATCGTCTTTTTCTTTTACTACTAAATTTAAAACACTAACTTTTTATTATTGATTACAAATAATATTATATTATTCAGCAAACTTTAAAAAACTGAAAAGATCATATATCCAAGAGTTTAATAGAGATCGGGACTTGAAAAATATAAAGATTAATAACCAATATTCATTTTCAGAAATCCACCGTAGAAAATTGATTTTATTTAAATACATTTCCTCGATAGTGAACTATTCCATTATACTTTTAAAAAATGGTAAAAGTATTAATTCTAGGTTCTACGGGATATCTTGGAAAGGAAATTGCAGTAGAATTGGCTCGAGCTGGATATCAAGTTTATGGATTATCGCGAAGCGAGGAAAAAGCCAAGATATTGACAAAAGACGAGAGTAAAACCGAATTAGATATATTAATATTTTGGTCTATTTTTTCAATAAATTTATCGTCAACCCTGTTTTTACAGTCATTCCCGTGCTTGGAGATGTAAAAGACGTTAATAAATGGTCCACAATCGCTGAAAAGGTTGACGTAGTAATTGACACTACAGTGAACTATGAAAACGGAACTGTACATGCCGAACATATTATCGCTACAATTGAAACCATTTCAAAAAGACGTGCAGTCAATAATCAAAAAAAGTTGACTTATATTTATACTTCCGGTCTTTGGGTAATAATTCAATATTTCATATTTGAAATTAATTCTTTTATCACAAAAACTCTTTTTTCATAAAAGCTTATTTTCATCTTCGCTTCCCTAAAATACAGATTCATGGAGACAATGGTTCAGAAATTGTGACGGAAAATACTCCACTAAACAATGTACCACCTTTTATATCATGGAGAGTTCCCATTGAACAAAAGGTCATTTCATCTTCCGATTTCAATGGAATTGTGATTCGTCCGGGAGAGATTTATGGGAAATCTGGTTCCTTAACTGGACTTTGGTTTGGTGGTGCATTGGCTGGAATACTTTCACATCCTGGTGTTCCGAATCTCAGGTGGAGTCTTGTCCACGTTGATGATATAGGTAATAAAATAAATGGATATGTTTTTCTCGATTATCCAAAAATCATAGTGTTAATATTAATGTGGTTTTTTGAAGCTGACGCCTATCTTCGAGTTGTTAAAAATGCAGATTTGGTTAAAGGTCATATATTTAATATTACCAATAACCAATCTGAATCAGTTAGTGATTGTCTTGAGGCTGTGGCCAGGGTTACTGGATATAAAGGTAAATAAAATTACTTAATCGTTCGCTTTTCCATCCTAACAGTGATTCAAAAAAATGTAATGAACACTAAATTACTCGATCAGAAAACCCCCAAAATGTGATATCCTTTACTTCACCTAACCCTAATAATCCTATGGAAGAAGGGCTTGCAACTCAAACGATAACAAGTAACAAAAAAGCACAAACCTTGTTGGGATGGAACCAGCGTCATCTTGGATTCGTCGATGGAATTGATACTTGGTGGGCTGCTTGGAAAGCTCATAATCTAAAATAAGAAAATAAATTGTTTTGTTCTAAAAGCATTTTTAAGAAGCATTAATAAAAATTAACTTTTGGCTTAAATGCGACCAATAAATAATTTTCTTATACTCGCTATATGATTATAAAAGAGAGTTTCTAGGAAAATAGTTATCTTAATTTCTCAAAATGAATTTAGCCATATCAAATTAAAAGTCTTTGGTGATTCGCCATCTAAAAATTTGATGACTTTAAATCTGAAGAGCTAGTAAATGTTTTTTAGCACCTTTAGCTCAAAAAGCCAAACTAAGGCAATTTTCAAACAAAGTTTTTGACCATAAAAAAAGTTAAACCTACAGATTCCAATAATGACCCATCAAGTGGTTAGGAGACAATAAAATTGCTTAGATACATAAAAATGTTTGCTTCTTCTTTTTGATTAACTCAATAATCCAACTAAAAGTCATGATTCTGTCTCAAAATGTGTTTATATATATCAGTATTAGACTTATATTGATTTGATTTCTCTTCGAATGAAAGGTATTTTTAAATCAGGAAATAGATATTAATTATACATGTAATAATTCTATTTTGTGAAATAACAATCTTCCCTGTAAATTTATGAGATCAACTCTTATTGGTAAAATTGAAAAACATATTACTGAAAAGTAAACTAAAGGCAAATTTTATAAAAAGGTTTATAAGGAAGTTGAATATCCGACATAACATATTAGAAATCGAATTCGGGAATAAATTCAGCTGATTAATTACATTGTAAAAATCCAGGCGTAATTTGTGACAAATCGGTAAAATTCTTTTTACATATTTATCATAAGAGAATTTTTTCTAGAAAAAAGCCGAGTCGAGTTTTTTTCTAACATATTTAACCGCTCGTAAATGCGATTAAACTGACTCATAATTAGGGGAAAATGTTAATTTATATTATTAATAAAATGTATGAAAAAGTTTTCCTCACTAGCAATAGGTTGGTTATTCTAAATCAAAAATAGGGAGATACATGTTTGTGGTCATGTGAGCCAAATGTCGGAAAAATACTTCTTAACACCCTTATATAAAAAATGATTGCTCATTATGGTGTCATCAAATATCAAATACATCATTTTCAATATGGCAACTTTTGTGTTATAAACTCTAAACAACTTTGACCCTTCATGTTGACTTATGGAATATGAGTTATAGTTTGAAATGTGATTTTAATCTCCCACGAAACCATCTATTGCTTTCCATACAGTTTGAAAGAATCAGAATTTCCAAAAATTAATACCATTTTTTTAATGTAAGAATTTAGGCTCAGGTTTCTGAGCTCAATAACGAAATACGGAAACCTCAGTTCGGTATTCATTAACTTCTTTTTGATAAATTTCTATTTTCTCATCAAATTCGGATTCACTTATACCCAATCTTGGCATCAGGATAACTTTTAATCCCTTAAAGACTACAACGAAGTTGTCGATCATCTTAAGAAATATCATAGAATTAGATTGCAAAATTGAAAATGAAATAAAGTAGCGAAAGATTTTTATAAAATAAAATCCTCTGATTAATGTTTAGGGGGGAGCTTACCATTTTACCAATTGTTCCTCCCCAAATACCCAGTGGCATTTTTATATGTGATGATTGTATATTCACAAGACCTGCATTCTTCAACCATTCTGGGAAAGCTGGGTCTGAATTAACAGTTATTCCTAATGACTCAAGATATGAGCGCACTTTTTCACAGAAAAAAAAATTTAAAATCAGATGACCCATAATCAGAAAACCTTAAACCAGTGTGAATTTTGATTACACGCACTTATCTCAGCTATCTCAATACCAACTGGTCCATGGTTATTAATACAATTCATTTCTTCAACCTCAACCCATCCACCAGGTTTTGTCACGCGCGCCACTTCTTTTAACACAATTTAACTATATTGTTTTTTTGGTATTTCAGTGAGCAAGTATCGTTGATGAACGAAATCGAATGTCGCATCTGGAAATGCGATGCCATTTACTAGGTTTGTCTCGATATAACCGGCATTCGGGGGTTTCATGCCGTCTTTAGGAAATATTGGAGCAACATCAATGCCTATGAATGTTGAAAGTGGGTATTCTATTGCCATATCCTATTTTTTGCCAAATTTATAGGATCATTATAAACTAAGCTAATGATTAACTTTTAAACAGAGCTTTTGAAAATAAAAGACCATTAACAGTTGTTAAACAATTTCTGGTACTTACTAGCGTCCACATACCAATCCCACATCTTTAAATTTAGAAAGCCTCTTTAATATTTCATATAGAATGTTTAAATAGTTATTATTCAAAAAGCATATAAATACCCAATATCCAACGTCTTTGCATTATCCAACATCAATCTCTTCTTGACTGGTGAACTATAAAGCCCTCGCCAAATAAATTTATGCAAATAATGATAATGATTTGCTCGAGCCGCTTCAATGTTATCGTTAGGCTTTGTGTGATAACAATGTTTTGAATTAATTTTGATATCTCTAATATAAATCTCCCAACTCTCAATACAAACCAAGTATGTCTTAATCGAATTATCAGCAACGATATAACGACGCCCATCCACAAAAACAAATGTATCAAAACAATTTTCCTCACGCGCTATCTCTAAGGCATCAATCATCGAAGTTGATGGATTACTTTCTAAATGACTTGAATGCGAGTTCGAGTTGTCCATTAATAAAAAATTTAAAAGTTATAGAGGTAAAAAAATAAAAGGAGAGCTTTGAATGGCAGAGTGAGTAGGGTTTTAAAAGATTCCTAAAAATTAAATACTTTGGTCAACAATTGAGTTTCTGTTTTTTTTTTAATTAATTGCATAAAGATGCTTTAATATTCGGTGAATCTTTTTAATTTCCCGACTTTTTTAATTGTGAAATGCGTGTGAATAATGATATTATTAATTTAAAAATGACGATTTCTTATGTATGCGCGAGTCTCCCTTGACGAGTTTGTTCGGTCATATCAATCTCAATTGGGTGAACAATATATTAAATTAATTGGAAAACCTAAAATCCTGTTCAAGGAATAAATACATTTGAGCTATTATAAAAATTTTAGAATTAAAAATAGAAAATTTATTGATTAGGAAATTTTTCATTTTCTCCTTTGTTAAACACGCTAACCCCTTGCAGGTGATTTTCATTTCCATTCATCCAATTATCATTTCCGATTATTTCAAGGTAGGTCTGGGCGCCGTAAAGCTTTATTTACTCGTGCATAGAAAGATGGGAAAGGTTAAATTTTCGATAATTAATAACAGGATCTATTGATTTTCTCAAACTATAATATTTATTTGTGAAGCTTTTAAAATCATTTTTATTTACCCTGTTCTTTAGAAAAGTTTATACTACCACAAAAGATTTTGGTCTCAAAGTTTTTATATCATAATTTTATATAGCTTTATTATTTAATTCGAAATTATCTTCCTTGAGAATCTGCTACTCACATAAACCTCGTTTTACAAAGTTTAATCATGAATTACACACACTTTGTCTGCGTGGCGTAAAATCTCACCTTAAAAAACTTAAATTACATCCAAAATTTTCTCAGTTTGAAAGATTTGCAAAAATTGCAAAATAAAAATTATATTTCTTGCCTGAACAAAATATTTTAAGCATTCAAAATTTTTGTGGAAAAAGACTTTTATATATATCAAATTATTGCAAGTTGAAGAATCAGTTAAAAAGGGTTTTTAATAAATTAAGGATAAAGTAATTGCAACTTTTTTGGACTCGAATTTTTTTTAATTATTTATTAATTTTAATAAAAATTGGTAGCTAATCAACTCTAAAATTATGAAGTAATTTTAATAAAATTCTTTGGTTAATCAATTTCAAATTAATTAATTAAATTGAATCAAAAACTAATTTCATTTTTTGTTAATTAAATATAAAATGAACATAAATATAAAATTATTAAAATATGAAATGTATAACCAAATATTCATAATATAACAATATTTTTAACAAAATATGCGTACAAAAATATTTGCAAATAATACATTTATCAAAATGGGTGTGGCAAAATATTTATAAAAAATATAATTAAAAATTTAATAATATTATATTTAATATTATATTTATATATAATTAGAGCTTAGTTATAATATTATAACTTAACCAAATAAATAATGCAAACTTATCAATTTTTAAACAACATATTGTTTATAATAAAGATAATAATATAACCAAATTTTCAGTTAATAAGTTTTATTTTTTTAAAAATATTAATTGAAAAAATATTATCAGATAAGTGTTGCAACCATGATAAAATCATAGTAATATTATTTAGATGCTTTATTTATATATATTGGACAGAAAGATTGTAAAAAAAATTGAATTAATTTATAATTTTTAAATTTGTATTTGTTGAATTTGGTTCATTTTAATTGTCGCACTAATTATCACGTGCATTAGTAACTGTAAACCCTTCAACTTATTGTAGCACCAATGTAATTTATTAGTGATGTGTCGCAGAATTCTTATTATCAGTACGTAATGACCTTTAGAAGTTTTAAAGAACAATTGAAAGAACATCTTTAACATTGGCCCATTTGAGTACCAAAATAAGGTCCAAAGTGAGCTGATTCATAAAAATCATTTTGACCAGCATTGCATTTCTGCGAAATCGATAAGTAGGAATTATATGAATTTTGTGCAATCAAATTACATGAAAACTTTAGAAATTTACCTGGTTTTCACCGGTCAAAACATGTCTTGGATTGTCTTTATTATTATAACCAAAGCAATGGTAAAGAGGAGGCATAAAATTATCCGTATCATCATTAACAAACTGTGTATTGGATTTTGCGGGTGCACAATCGCACGTTGAATAAGAAATCCAATATTCGCTTTCATGGTGTTTATATCCTTGTTCAATTCGGGGATAATGCGAAACAAAATCTTTGGTGTGAGTGACACGATAAACACTTTCTCCTAAAAGTGAATTCACTAACAGAGCAAAATTGGTATCGCCTATACGTGGTTGCCCAAATGTGACAGTTCTCAAATAGACGAATGGCCAACCTGACTTGGAAGGTATTAACTGGGGAATTTCAAATCGTAACAGGAGGCTTGCAAGCACTGCGTATACTGCCAAATTGAACTAATTAGCAATTAATTTTAAATACCACTATACATCTAATCACCATCAAACGAACAGCTTACCACCCCCAATCCCGTGTCCTGTAAATCTTAAATGTGGCATATCTTCTGGTTGAACCTTTAATTGATTCAAAAGATCTCTTAATTTATCAAAAAGAGCCGGCATTATTTGCTCAATATCAGCCAACCAAGCTGCCTCTAAAGAAACTTTTAAAGGCCACTTATATTTCGCTAAATAATCAGTCCTTTCATTTTTTCTCTCCTGCCACTCTTTTAGTGAAAGATGAGGTCCTCCAAAATATGCAACAATTTCGTTTGACTCGAAATCCTTGAAAATATGGGCTTCAGAAAAAGAATGAGACGATTGCGAGGTTGATGCATATTTTCAAGGCTGTATATCGATTGATTTTACCTATAGCACCGGAAATCATATAACCAACATTGTTGTTTGTCGAGCAATACGCTAAATTAGCGAATCTTGCCATTCTCTCTAGAAGTTTTAACGTCCAATTATTGTAAACACGATGTATCGGCAAGTCGGGTAATTCTAGTCCCTCAATTTGATCCATTGTAAGCAAGATATTATCGGATCGCTTCTTCATGAATATAGTTTGAAGTTTGAGCGTTTTCAAATAACAGTTATTTTGTTTGGGTCCTATCTTTCCTACACTAGGCATACACGGAGAATTCTGAATGTATGAATCATTTATCCCCAAAGATGGCAGACCCTTCTGCCTTCTATGAGACAGCTTATCTCGTGACCAAAGATAGATTTTTGACTTGGGAAAAGCTTCGGTAATATCATTCCAAAACTTAAAAAAAAGGGCAAAGTACAATGAATATACTAGTAAGGGGATGAAGCAAATCTTGACCTTATCGAAGAGTCTTTTTGAGGAGGATCGCTCAGTATGTCTCGGCGAGGATGATTGAAAGAGCCTTTTTTGCCGTAATGTCATTATAGTTGAAAAAGGTGCAGAGAGATAAATCTTAAACGTAACCTTTGAATGATATGGCAGAATGCTTCAAAAATTTTGGATAGGGTTAATTTTCATAAAAATTTGAGAAATTCCGGATCATGTTGAAAAATGGGAGTGATCGATGGATCTCATCGAATAGATCATTATTATTCATCAAGAAAGGTAAACTAAGCCATTTTTGGGTAACATTTTATGAAACGACATCTTGACTAGCGATTGCGCTCATGTCAAGAATTAGTAATCATATCGCTGGTAGACTTACTCTGTTCTGAGAACCAAGATATAATGGAATTACAAGGAATATTAGTAAAGATAATTTTCTTAATTGTAATAAAAAAAGCACCGCGAGGCGAATTATTTCCTCTGTTTGCAAATTTCAAGTAATGTTTGCCAAAAAATAATTAAAGATGCTAAACTACTTGTTTTAGGCCTAACTGAATACCTCGGATGGACAACATTGACTATTACTAGCCAACATAACCTATCATTCAACTGCCCCAAAGGACAGATCCATCCAGCAAAGCCCGAAGGAAATCCTTCAGGCACTCATCCAGCTGTATGTTTTAAGTTCTCGCTATCGTCATCATTGTTATCATTATTATCAGCTCCAGCTGTATATTTTTTTTATAATAAATCTCGTCTCCTTTTTTTTTAAAAAAAAATGCTACCATTCACAGACAACAGAATTCAGAGTCTCACTCAGCCACTATTCAAATTTTATGCAGCCATTCAATAGAGCTCGAAGAAAAATACTGCATGCACTGTTAATATTTCAAGTTGCACTTATGGCAATGAAAAGACTTCTTCCCTCCAAGTTTGTTATTGATGCACCCACATTGACTGCATGTCTTGCTTGTACATTTTTGAGACTGTGCACACTTGTTTTCCATATTTCTTGGCCTTTGATAAAAGCCTCTTCCTGAATCTTGAGTGTGTTCATGTCATTATCTTTTGAACTGTCTTGAAATTAATTTTCCGTTTTTGGGTCTTTCTTCTTATCTCGCTTGCATTAAAGAGTGGGATGATGATAATGTCAAATGTTTGCACAAGCCATAGAGTAGTCTTCTTATGGACTTCATTTACAGGGTTGTAAATTCATTGGCACATTCGTGCCTATGTACATTGCATCAAGTTATGCTTTTTCACAGAAGCCTGGGTTATAAAAGAGATTAGATAATTGGGTGCAAGTCAGATGTGAACAAGCTTTTGAACATCATTGCCACTAATTTCACCACAGTTATGTGTTAGAAAATACCTGTTAATTAATAGAAAAACAGATTATAAATTAACCATAATGTTTTATTTTTAACATTTTGTTTTTGACATCTTACTTCTGTTATTAACTTACAGATTTGAAAGATACAAACACTTAGATCTAGAAAGCAAATTTTCATTTGATTCTTATTATTATTATTGGGAGATAGCCTTTTTTTTTATAAACTTGTATAAATATCCACTACTGAAGCAACCAGTTATATACTAGTTTGTTGTCACAATGTGTCTTCTTTTTTATTAAACTAGTTATTATTATTTTTTGATATTTAAGATAAAGTGGAGAATGTGTATTAACATTTTTTTATTGCGAATAATTTTTTTGTTCTTAAAATAATGGTTTTGAATTTTTTTGCTTTTGTTTTTAAAACTATAATAATTGTAATAGTTGTTAATAACCAGACTTTTGATTAATTTGTTATTTTTTTCATTTTTTTTGTCTGTGATTTTTTTTTGTTTAGAGTTTTAACATTAAGAATTAAGTTACTCTTTGAATTTTTGTGGTTATTAACTAAACTAATGGTTATTTTGCTATTTATTTTGCCATTTCTTTAGTTTTTAGTTTAAGATTAAATTGATTATTAAACAATTGCTTCCGCAAATAAAGTTTATGTTTAAAAAATAGCAAATTATTTTTGCAGTTTTCTTTTTAAATTGTAATTGTTTGCCATAATTGTTTTCATAAGTAAAACCAAAAACAATATTAAACAGTTTGTTCAAGCTTTTTAGACTTGAATAGTATCTTTTATGATTTTATTTTTATATAAGATTGCATTATTGTAATGTATTTTTTTTGTAAATTCTGAAAATATTTAAGATCAAGATGTTTATAATCCTTTATTTTTCTTGTTCAAAACATAATTTTTTACTACTATGTTATATACAATTCTATAATAACAAAAATAACATAAGTTAATATTTTCAATATATATAACATATTTAAAACTTTTATCTTTTCTTATCTGGCACAATTCAACTATTGCTTTATTATTGTTTTTTGTTCACATTTAAATTCACATGTATCTTCAAACTTCTTATTATTCTTTCTATCTTTTACTTTTTCAGAATTAAAAAAAAAACTCACTTTAATATTGAACTTTTTGTTCTTTTTTGCTGTTAATAATTAAAGTCTGTATTGATTGTAATAATATTTTTAACCAAATTGTTGGCTGTGAAATTGAACAATGAGTAATTTTATGTGTCTATTATGATGATTTTTGTGTTGTTGAGACAATGGTGAAAGAATTAGTATTAGTGAGCAATCACAGTCTAAATACCAAAATAATAAGTATAAGTTTTGATCTTCAAACAATAAAAAGTAAAAAAAGAAAAACACATCTCTTGAACCAAGCTGTGACATGATTGTTCTAGTAGGGTCTTGTCTGCAACATCAGCAAAAATAAAGTAAGAAAGGTATAATTGTTGATGTTGCTTCTATTAAAAAGAAAAGACAGGACATAAAATATGTAATAAAATCATAAAATACATAAGAGTTCAGAAATGGTGATCAAATTGTAATGATATTAATAATTAAAAAAAATACTAAGACATCATTAAAAGTATAGTAAATTTCAATTTATTTGCTGGGCTCTGATCTATTCTTAAAAAATACCCAATATTCCCAACCATAATAGAAAGCAGTTTCAATACTTACGATCATTTAAATTTTAATTGTAAAAAATTCTTCATTGTGTCAAATTATCTAAAAATTCAATATTATTTAACGCATAAATTTTGTTTTGCTGTTACGAAAAGTTGAGCGAAACTAATGGTCGAGCATTTTTAAACAAAGTTCGAATTCGACTAAAACTTGATACCTCCAGTTTGTTTGTTTATTTATTTAGCACGTTCCAGTATTGCAGGCAATTCAGGCTCCCAAAAATAAAATGATCCAATGCTTTATTTGACAAAATGAAACAGGTTTCGCCATGTGTTAATTTTGCAAAAAAATTTTATCACTTATGCGAAACCACAACTCAGAATTTAATGCATGGTATTCCTAAAAAACATTAAAAAATTAAAAATTTAGGTTCATTAATAGTCGAAAGGAATTTAAAATTATTTTTGAATGAAATGCATAAGAAAATAATAATATAATAATATTATTAATAATAATAAATTCATTTAAATTCAAAATATAATCGTCAAGTTAATAATTTTCGCAAATCACAGCCAGAGATTTAATAGTGGTATTTCGGGATTTAACCAATTTTTCCAAATCCATTTTTCATTGACTCACCGAATTTGTACTACAGATGACCTATTTCATTGTCCATTAAAAGTTATTTTCCTTATATTTTTAAACCTGTTATCCTCTTACGCAAATTACCTAAAACAAAAGATTCAATTGACTAAATAAATTAATTTATTCACGCCATACCTTTTGGGAATAGTTTATTTACTCTTAGTGCAAATAAATGTAAGAATGTTCTTAAAATTGATGACGCAAACTTTCTAGAAATTTTTATTCCAAAAAAAACTTTCAATCGACTTTAAAAATTTGATTTTCTATTGCCACCAAGGAACTTTAAAAAGCATATTAACCATCGTTGGAGGAAAGTTCTTTGTGAATTTTCACGGTCAATTATCACTTGATAAATTGTGTACATTTCTATCAAGATGTTTTAATTGGGGAAACAGGCTTCCTAATTAAGCTGTGATAGCAATCTTTTTTCGCAGAGAGAGACCATGATGCCTTTTTTAATTAAAAAAATTTATAGCTTGGGTATAATAAACTACAGCAAAAAGGCATATACATAAAATGTGTCTTTTTTAAGTATAGACTCAATCCACTGATAGAAAATTGAACGCACGTTTTCCGAGTACCCTCTCTAATTTTTTCATTTGCTCTTTCTTCATTATAAATAGTATTACATATTTAACATTTTTAATTTTAATTATAAGCAAATTTTTTTTCGTTATTTATTTCTTTGATATTAAAAAAATAAAATTTAATGCAAATATATTTCAAAGAAACTTAAAATTCATAGATATATTTATGTTAATTAGGTTCTCAAAATAAAAAAATATTGATAATTAAATTTATATTAACATATTATGAGAAACATTTTAAACCCTTCATTATTTCTTATATTAAATAATTTTTGACTTTTGAAATAAATTCATCTCAATAATAAATAATATAAATATCCATTTTGAAAAAACAAAACCATATTTATTTGTTAAAACTCCAAAATTGGCAAATAATAATAAAATAGTATGTAATTTAAAGAATTCTCATATTCAAATTAAATATTCATATATTTTAATAATAAAAGTATTAAAAAAATTTATTTATTATATATCTTAATAAAAAAAGCTCTAAATATGAAATTAAAAACGATAAAAATTCACATATCTATATTGGGTTAATAAGATAAAAAATATAAAAATTAAAATGAATTAAGAATCAAATGAACAAATGAATAAGACTTTTTAAAATGATTAATATGACTAATTACAAGTAGCTAATATATAATATCAAATTGAACCAACCTAAATAATATTGAAATAAATTTATATTGAAAAGTCTGTTATTGGGAATAAACTTTTAGAATCTGTTTGTAAATATCAGATTTTTTTCTTGAAATCAA
>JAAOMT010000760.1:540038-578500 GCA_016748015.1 Geosiphon pyriformis | reverse complement strand
AATTTAGGTTCATTAATAGTCGAAAGGAATTTAAAATTATTTTTGAATGAAATGCATAAGAAAATAATAATATAATAATATTATTAATAATAATAAATTCATTTAAATTCAAAATATAATCGTCAAGTTAATAATTTTCGCAAATCACAGCCAGAGATTTAATAGTGGTATTTCGGGATTTAACCAATTTTTCCAAATCCATTTTTCATTGACTCACCGAATTTGTACTACAGATGACCTATTTCATTGTCCATTAAAAGTTATTTTCCTTATATTTTTAAACCTGTTATCCTCTTACGCAAATTACCTAAAACAAAAGATTCAATTGACTAAATAAATTAATTTATTCACGCCATACCTTTTGGGAATAGTTTATTTACTCTTAGTGCAAATAAATGTAAGAATGTTCTTAAAATTGATGACGCAAACTTTCTAGAAATTTTTATTCCAAAAAAAACTTTCAATCGACTTTAAAAATTTGATTTTCTATTGCCACCAAGGAACTTTAAAAAGCATATTAACCATCGTTGGAGGAAAGTTCTTTGTGAATTTTCACGGTCAATTATCACTTGATAAATTGTGTACATTTCTATCAAGATGTTTTAATTGGGGAAACAGGCTTCCTAATTAAGCTGTGATAGCAATCTTTTTTCGCAGAGAGAGACCATGATGCCTTTTTTAATTAAAAAAATTTATAGCTTGGGTATAATAAACTACAGCAAAAAGGCATATACATAAAATGTGTCTTTTTTAAGTATAGACTCAATCCACTGATAGAAAATTGAACGCACGTTTTCCGAGTACCCTCTCTAATTTTTTCATTTGCTCTTTCTTCATTATAAATAGTATTACATATTTAACATTTTTAATTTTAATTATAAGCAAATTTTTTTTCGTTATTTATTTCTTTGATATTAAAAAAATAAAATTTAATGCAAATATATTTCAAAGAAACTTAAAATTCATAGATATATTTATGTTAATTAGGTTCTCAAAATAAAAAAATATTGATAATTAAATTTATATTAACATATTATGAGAAACATTTTAAACCCTTCATTATTTCTTATATTAAATAATTTTTGACTTTTGAAATAAATTCATCTCAATAATAAATAATATAAATATCCATTTTGAAAAAACAAAACCATATTTATTTGTTAAAACTCCAAAATTGGCAAATAATAATAAAATAGTATGTAATTTAAAGAATTCTCATATTCAAATTAAATATTCATATATTTTAATAATAAAAGTATTAAAAAAATTTATTTATTATATATCTTAATAAAAAAAGCTCTAAATATGAAATTAAAAACGATAAAAATTCACATATCTATATTGGGTTAATAAGATAAAAAATATAAAAATTAAAATGAATTAAGAATCAAATGAACAAATGAATAAGACTTTTTAAAATGATTAATATGACTAATTACAAGTAGCTAATATATAATATCAAATTGAACCAACCTAAATAATATTGAAATAAATTTATATTGAAAAGTCTGTTATTGGGAATAAACTTTTAGAATCTGTTTGTAAATATCAGATTTTTTTCTTGAAATCAAAAATGTTAAACCAATAGAACTTAGATTGGTTGATTGTCATAAAATTTTAAGATATCTTGACAAATAAAAAAATCCTCTTTGAACAAGTCTTTTTGAATTTGCTATTTCTCATATTCAAAAATTCAATAACCCTAAAGTATATCTTGAAATTTGAACCTATTTTTGAAAAATGATTGGTTTTAAATTGTAAAGGTACCTCAGTTTAGACAAATTGACACTTTTTTCAGCGCATAAAAAGATTATTAATTTAAAGTATGTCTTTAAGGTTTAAAGTTTATATTTCCTTAATATCAATACCAATATCAACTATCCTAATATTATTTACAAATTAGGAGTTCATTTATCGAATGTTTTTATGGTAGAGAAGAAACCATTGTTCAAATTGTTCAAAAATATTTTGATCCAAATCAAATCATACCCTCAAGAAATTTTATGATATAAAGGAAAGACATTTGTGGAATGATATGAATAATACTAAAATTTTATCAATCTTTCTTGAATTTCTAGGCTAAAAAAAAATTGAAGAGCTTTGTCATTGCAAATTCTTATAAATCATAATTAAATATGACAATTTTCCCGTTTGATAACAATTAAGCATAGTAAATGATTGATTGTGAACTAATTATAGAAAGAAATGGTAATCGAATTTCCTATTATAAAATCTGTTCGTTGAGATATAATAGACTGTAGTTCTTATTCTTAAATAAAACGTTTAATGAATATTAACATTGCTAATATGAACATTAGAAGAGCTCAAAGTAATCATTCAGCACTATCATTCGAGACTATCGATTGTTCTTATGCGCCAAACTTTTCAAAACTTTTAGAAACTAGTGATGATCACGACATGATTATTAGAGTCGGAAGCCAAGCTATGTCCAAGTCGTTCAAAGTACACACGCTGATACTAAAAGCAAGATGTAATTATTTTAAAACTGCTCTATCTACTAACTGGTCCAAAAAAGATTCATCTGGGAGAGTCACTTTTGAGAAGCCTAACATTGAACCATCAGTGTTCGCTTTAATCTTGAGGTGAGTTAGCCTTGCTGATAGAAAGTCGAGTTATAAATCGATCAGATAAAACTTACAATATTTGTACTTTGAAAAATAGTTACATATATTCGGGTCAACTAAAAATCGAGAACTCTGGCGGTGATTCAGACCTTTTTGAAATGTACTTGGCTGCAGACGAACTCTTAATGACCAACTTGGCAGAATCGATTCGAACTCATATTCTAGACAATTACGACAGAATTTACAACACATTTGATGACAAAATATCGACTAAAGTTTACGATCACTATTGCCGAATTTATAATTCACAAAATTTCCAAATCTTGGCCTCAAGATTGAAAACCACTTTATTAAAACAACCAAAGCTTTTTTTAAGTTCAACCTCTTTTCTCAATTCAGAAAATATCGATGCTTTAGTCAGATTGTTAGGACATGATGATCTGGAAATGTGCGAAATCGAGATTTGGGAGGAAGCAATTCGCTGGGGTTGTGCACAGGATGTTTCGCTCTCCAAAGAATTTTCTCGATGGTCAAACAAGGAGTTCGAAAGTCTTCAAAAAAAAATTGATCCGTTTTTGGCATTGATTCGGTTTTATGAGATTTCGTCGGTTGATTACTTTTACAAAGTCATGCCGTACAAACAAATTTTAAGAAAAGAATTAAGGAAAGATCTAAAAAAGTTTTATCTGACTGAAATGGATCCCGCATTACTTTTTAATTGCAGTAGAGGAAGCAAAAGAGCCGACAAGCTAAGAGAATCCCTAATTGCAGAAGATAGCAGATCGGTAGAACCAGGCGAATCCCAAATTTTAAATGACATCGGCTGGGAAGCAGATTGTGGAAACCGAATTTATTACGATTAAATTAAACCTACTAATTACCTTTTTCAGATTTTCATTTAATTTCAGGAATACTAGTTTTTCATGTAAATCCTTTATGGTAATATAATCTTAAAAATTATGGTTGAAATAAGTTTTGTAGTAAAAAGACTACAGGATTAAGTTCTATGCCAAAATTATTAAAGTTAATGTTTCAAATGCATTCTTTCCATGTGATTCCATTTATAAATAACAGAGAAAAAACTACACCTCATTTTTTATTCTGGGAAAATTACCAGTTTAAAAGTGGCTCATCGAATATTTTGACTATGATTGTAAATATGCTCACCAAATGTAAAATTTTATCTTAATTTTCATTTGAAGAAAGGCCTCCTAATTTGAGTAGGTACTCTGGGAAAGAAGTCTTGGTATTATAAATATGCATATAGTTTGTATATTAAAGTAGCTTATGTCAAATGAGCCATTTGGAGCATACCAAGCTATCTGATTTTATTAAACCACAGAAGTAATGAACCTTTTTTAATTCAAAATTTAAGCTATGAAATCAAAAAGCGCTAATTAGGATTTAAACTGGATAAAGGCCAGCTTTAAAGCTGCTACAATCATCATGAAATATATAAAATTGACATGATATATATTGCGATTCCAGTCAATTAAATTTGGAATACAATCTATTCCCAATTATATGTTCACTTTTCTTTTCGATTGACGCATATAATGTCTTTTTAATTAATAATAAAGGTTCCCGAGTTTTAAATGAGCCACAATATATCATCATGTAGCCAAATTATAATCGAATTTGTAGAGGGCCTTGGTCTTTTTATTGAAGGCCTTCTTCAAAAAAATAATTAATCTGCTTTTAACAACTTAATTAACTGATCAGGGAGTCAAAAATATCAACACACATTTAGAATTTTTTTAATACACATGCCACCATCCAAGTAATGCACAATTAATTGAATTTGAGAAAAGACTTTAATTTTTCCATTAATTTGCGTCTTACTGCCAATAATTTATTTTATAGGGTACTTTAGAAAGGCTTTTAAATTCTAGGAACAACTCTTCATGATCGAATTCAGCGGGTTTTTGAAATGATATGACTGATTATAAATTTTTATCTAACCAATTTTTAAGGTCTGGTCAGCATATTTGGGCTTGTGATCCACTGATTGGAAATACAGTATCTTGCGATTTCAGATCCCCGCTTTTAGAATATTAAGAAAGTGAGAAGATAAGGACACTTTCTTTGAAACATCCCAAATACTAATTGTTAAAAATTTATTATTTAAAAAAATTTTCAACAGGTACCAAATAGTATTTTTTAAAGTCTTCTTTTTGTTTGTTTTTTTCACAAATAACAACTATCAACACCATTAACGTTCAGATAAATGAGCCAGTGAGTAGTTTTAGTTACAAGGTTATAAATTATTCGATTCGTATAACTGATAACTCATAGTGTCGTACTGGGTTTAGCCAATGCCGGTCATGAAACTTATGGGTTAGTTCGTAATGAAGTAAAAGGCCGGGAATTGTCCAATAATGGAAGTGGGTTTAAAAAAATCCTGTTCTTGGCGTGGCAAATGAAAGGTGCCTTTATGATTAATTTCTTGAAACTTGAATACCAGTTTAAGTCATTCCCGTTTATAGGGACATCTGGAAATCTGAAACTTGGCAACCAACCGCGGAAAAAGTTGACTTCCTGATCGATGGTACGGCTAATTAAAAAAAAACCGTAACTTTTTTTTGCAAACTTCCAGTCACCGCTACCAGAATACTCATTGCAGATTAGTTCACTTTGAGGATCTTGGTAATGAGAAAAATTGATATTTTCTTTTATCTCGCTTCGCACAAAATGTCACTAAAACAAATTCATTTAATTCAGCCTACATTTTTGTTCGTGCAGCCGAACGTAATGATATTATTAAGCGTCAAATTATTACTGTCTCAAACAGTCAAAGTGAATCTGTGGGGGATATATTGAACGCGGTGGCAAATATCCCCAATTGCCCATGTAAGATTATCATAGGGATAGCTATAAAATATTTTATTTTTTGTGAAAGGTAAGGTGGCTGAATGAGATATTGTTATTTCATATTATTTTGGAAACTTGGAACATAATTCTCGGATAGTTAAGAAAAAGAAACGCTGAATATTATTATTTTTACATCTTAGGGCTAAATATAAGTTTTAATAAAGCATTATTTCATTACATTAATTTGAAACCCATTTTTTTCGTAATGCAAATTCAAATTTCATGCAACTTAGTTATTTCGACTATTGTCATTGTTATTAGTTTTATTAATAAAATAGTAATATTCTTTAACCATTATTTACTATAACTAGTTTAAATCCTTACAATTCCTTAGCATTTTTTTCTATATTTGTTTGAACTAAATGAGATTAAATTTCAGGCTATTTGATGGCTAGTTCATAATATGAAAACTATTAAGAAATGATCAAACAAGACAGCTTATGTGCTTAAAATTGTTATTCTATTGAAATCATCAACTCTTTTCTATTATTTTGTAAATTTCTGAAAGTGTTTTTTTAAATTTTAATATGAAATTCACTATTTATTATTTTTATAAAAAAGCCATTCTAAGTAAAAATGTTTTTTCTCTCGGAATTTGATCAGGAGAATTTTCGTAATTAACACAAAAAATACTGTAATTGCATCAATTTATGTCAATTTGATTAATCCTTAAATTGAATATAAGTACAATATTGTCTATTTTGGCTTATTATAAATAATTGTATTTACAATTTTTTTTTTTAAATTCAATTTCGATTATAAAGAAGATATGAAATAATAATCTGTTGAAGTAATTTTTATAACTTATTATTCAAAGTTTACAGTACATAAACTCAAAAATATATATTTTGGATTTCTTGCTCATTCTTGATAATTGTTATTTTACCTTTTTTAATATTGTTGTTAATGTTTTTTTTAGTTTTTTCAAAAGATATAAATTTTTTTAAAGATAATTATATGTTATATATTTATTTTATATATTAGTTGATGTTTAAATTGTTTTAGTTTTTTTATAACAAAATTCTTTAATTATAATCATATAATTTTTGCTTAAAAATTCATTTTTAAAGACTTTTTTCTTACCAATCTATTTCTCAAACAGTTTTCAAGGCTTAATATTTTTTTTTATTCTGCAATCACTTAAGAAACAGAAGTTTTCAACAAAAATTTGATTTAGATCTAGAATTTAATTTTCATATACTAATTTTAAAAAAGTTGATAATTTATTAAATTTGAGATTAATAGATTTTATTAAAGAGAAATTAATTTTAAAAAATTATTGTGTTTATACTTATTTCAAATATAAAATTTTTGAACCTTTTAAACAAATTACACATTTATAGTAAAAATTATTTGAATATTTTTTTTATTTTAGTACTTAAAAAATGTTATTATTTTAATTTTTTAAATAAATTTTAATAATATTGCCATAATAGTTTTTATGGTTACAAAACATGTACTAAATTTAAGGTATTTAGTTATATTCAAAACAATTGGTTTTACACAATTTTTTTAAATAAAACCATTTTTTAAATTTACAATAATATTCAATTAAAATATACAATCATAAAAATTTTTATTTAAATTGTTCAATAATAAAAATAATAATAAATTTTATTTTATTAAAAAAAATAATTGAATATTTTTTCATTTATAAGACAAAAATTATTTTAAAATTTTTAAATCTTATTTATTTCCTAATTTAAATATTGCTTTTATAAATAACATTTAACAAAATGATGATTGAATTCATATTCCAAAGAATTATGTGTCAATTTTAGAATTTTAAAATATTCGCATAATTAATTGATTTGTCAATTTTTAATCTAAATATAATTGAAAATTTATGGATTATTCTCAAAAAAAAAGGAAATATTTGAATTATAAACAAAAATGTTTTAATCGAATCATAAAAAGATTACTGCTAGATATTTTAAAGGGTCAAAATTAATTATTAAAAAGATGTTAAAAAGAAAATTTTTCCTGTAAATCAGATGCTCTATTAAATATCGTTTGATTTTTAAATTTTATAAATCACTCAAAATTTCAGTTATTTTACTTTTTTTTGAGCATCAAGGTTTTCTTCTCATCCTTGTTTGCACCAGAATTCAATATCGGAAATGATACATTTTTATGTTTGTTGGCTGTTAAGAATCAATTTTTATTCATAGAAAATTTATTTCTAACTCTCAATGCGCAACATAAATAGTTTTTTTATTACAAAATCAGATGGTTTCTTGCATATACGAATTATATTTTATCGAGAAAAAAACATTGTAATGATGATTTGCAAAATTGAGAGAATTATTTACGTTCCAATTCCAGTAGTATTGATGATATTAGTCATGTTACCCCATCATTTACTTTACAATAATGGAAATTTCCTGACGAGTGAAACTTAATTGAAAAAGAAATTTTTTTTGTAAATCAAAATAATTCTTATTTTCAATAATGATAAATTTCAATTTTTTAAGAGTCCAAAATTCGAATTCTATTATTGATCTAATAAACTACAATTATTCAATAAAATTAAAAAAAGAAACAAAGAAAAATATTTAAATCGCTCCCAGTCGTAACTTTCAAATTTTACATCATATTGAAAAGTAATTTTTTAAATACATACTTTATCAAATTCTTAAAAAGATTTTTATAAAATTAACAAGCAAAAGTAGAAAAAATAATAAATGATATCAAACCAATAAAAGCTTGATTAATAAAAGTTAAATCAATTTTTCTGAATCCATTTGAACTCTGAATGTTACATAGCGCAGTCAAATTCCCTTTGACCGGTTGAATAGCTAACTCAATTTGTTTGTTCATGATACCATTCTCTGGAGGGTTCTTATTTATATAATCAATCCAAGATTGGGAGATTTTGGTATAACACTCACTGCAAAGGATATTTTTTGGCAACATTGTGGTAACTCTCGTTTGATTTTGTGAAGTGTAATAGCTAACTGATGAATCTGGTGGAGTAATTGAGTAAACAATACTACCATTAAGAGCTGATTGATTGGTCGTTAAGGATTGATTGATTTGAGCTTGAATGTCTGGTACACAGTATCCTTGAGAAGAAAATGTAAATTAAAAGAATTCAACTTTAAATTTTATGTTGTTTTAAATCTCACAAGAAAATATCATCAAAGCTTCTTAAATTATATTGAACTCACCACCCTTAAAATTCTTTTGACACAAACTCTGTTTGACAGGCGTAGAGATATACAATCTACCCCAAATTCCAGCAACAATACCATTAGGATCCTCCATATCATAATTCTCACTATCGATACTATTGATGTAGGCCTTCAACTCTGAGCTACAATCTTTATCAATCTGTTTTAATAATTCTTGAGCAAGAGTGGTATTACAGTGATTATTAGTGCATGAGTCCTCTAAAAAGGTTTCAATATTCTGGTCAACGCTTCTTTGAATATTTAAAAAGGTGGAGCATCCATCAAGTCCGGAAGAGTTAGACTCGGCCTGATAGATTGTATTCTGGCATTGAGAACAATTTTTCGGAGCAATTAAATTGAAAATTTGTTCACATGTCTCTTTCGTGGGTGATGATGATGACGAGGACGACGAAAAAGAAGACGTAGAATTAGTTTCATTGAAAAACCTATCGATTAACGAAGCCTTCACCATTGTCAGAACATTAATAATAATAATAAGTGCAATTAACAAAAATTTCATTATTACTATTTTGATGAACATAAAAACATGAGGACTTGACAATTTGGATACAGAATTATTGAAAAAATAATTCCTTTTAAACAATTCTTTATTGTTTCACTTAAAAATCGAGGTTTTTAATCCTTAAACCCACTTGCATGTATTATGCAAGTGCAACGATGAATGGTCGTATTAGGATGTGTAGGATTTCACAATTTTAATGAATAACAGCTTTTTGAATGACAAATCAAGTGAATGAATAAAAACGTTGCTAAAAAGGAAAAAGACCTAGGACAAATTCAAATCGCTTAGTTATTTAATCACTAAAATGGATGCTTCGAAGATATTCTTATCTTCAAAATAAAAAGCTTGACAACGATTATTCAAGTTAAAAATGGGAATTATATAAATAGTGTTGAAGAACCTAATATTTTGATGCCTCTTTCATCAAAACCTAAATAGCAAATGGATTTCATCGCGGAAATTTTAAATTGATAAAAAGGTTCACAATTCCATCAAGATTAAATTTTGAATTATGGTTTCGCATGCTTTTAATAAAAATATGCGCTTTATATATTGCCACTTTTTCAATTCCAAAAGCTTTGAACTTTCTCGAAATTATCAAAAGCCTTTAATATCAGTTTCTTTCAAACAAGAAAGGTTTTCTATCGGAATTCCAGTCCCATCCATAAACTATTGGTTTGACTATAAGCAATAGGAAGCTGTTTCGAAGATTGAGATGGTCTATGGGAGAGTCAAAGATGTGGAATCGAAAATAGTCATCCTGAAGCAAATGAAGTTTCAGAAGAAAAAAAATGGTGTTTATGAATGGAAGAATGGTTTCAAAGTAATCTCTTCAAACGAAATGCGGCCAAATATTCATGAAATTCAACTCGAATATGTCTATTTTTGAACCGTATAATACGATAAAATTCAAACCTCAAAACTTGACGGATTGTTGTTTTTAATTTTTACCAATAAATCCCAAAAATTGCAAATGGTTCCCACGAAGTACAAAGTTTTTCATAGATTTTTGCTGAAATCTGACAAAATTTGAATTTTTTGAATTTTTTTGCCCTAATCAGACCGCACTAGAAAATTACAGGGGTAAGTGGGCTTTCCGGTTACGGAAGTCTATCCTTCCTCAAAGCACAATCATGAATATGCCGACTAGCCCAATCAACTTTTAGGTAAGATTTAAGAAAATAATGAAATCCATTTTTTCTTTCATTAATTACCTGCCTCTGTCTAGATTCGATGTTTATACTGAGCAACCAGCATATACTATTTTTGACTTCATTGGATTATATCGCGATTGCAAACATTTTATGATTATCATTATTTGATAAAGGGCGATCCAGACCCAAGGTTTGATGCAAGAGTTTCTTTTCGATAATATTCCTATTAGTCAAGTAAGAAACAACTGAAAACGAATTTAAATCACGATCCAGAAAACATCCTTATTAAATAGCCCAAATCCACAACGATTAACTCATTGGAAGAAAAATTTTGGTCCCCGGAGCATAATAAAGTTGTACCCATGGGGCAATTGTTGGAAGATTATTATCTTGAAGGCTTCGATTTGAATACCTTTAGTTCAATTCAAACTGCTAAACGAAAGACTGACTAACAATGATTTTGCTTTCTCATTTAAGATACATCGCAAAGTTTATTTTTTTCAAGGCATATCTATTAATTATTCAATATTATTATGTTTTGAATGCCTTGAAAGCCATGAAAACAAACAGGATTTCCTTTCCTTAAAGGTTTAAGCCGACTTTTATGATTCACCAATTTTGAATAAATGATTAGAAAAACCATTTGATATTTTTTTATTTCGCGCATATGAAAATACAATCATGTATTTTATAATAACAAAGCCTTAATTAAAAAAACAATTTATTCCGATTTGGTAATAATTAAATGATATGTGACGAAATTAATATCACTAGGCCTTTCAATTTTTATGCAATATTAACAAGTACTATTTTATTTTTTGTCAATTTAACATGTTCATTTAATTAATTCACAAAAATTTGGTTTTAAAAAAAAATATTTGATGAATTCTCTTTAATGTTTATTTTCTTGACAGCAAAAATTATCAAAATAAAGATGGGTTAAAGTAATCTTGAAGTTTATCTGTGTAAAAATAGAAATTGAAAAATATGTTATTTAGTCATTTAATTAAAAATTTTTATGGTTCATAATAAGTTTTAGAAAATTAACTCAAAATTTTTTTATTTTCCTTAAAAGTACAAAAAAGATAAAAATCTTTAAAATAAATTATTATTATTGTTATTATTATTATTAATTTTTTATTTAATCAACAAAAAAACCAAAAAAATAATTCCATATTATAGAGTTATGTATTGGAAAATCAGCCAACCAATTAATAATAATGATCTGTCTACTGAAATATAAAATAAAAAATACATTTGTAGAATCGCATAAGAGAAACGAAAAGTTTTTTTCAAAGATGATTAATAGGTTAGAATTACCATTAAAAATTTTGTCTTGAATTTCAAAGCTCTGAAAAGATCTGAGATCAAACAAATTAAAGATTTCTTTACAAAATGGTTTTAAAGAATGCAGGAAATTTCAAGACAACTTTAATTGACGAGAATAATTTATGTGAATCAAAATTTTCATAATAATTTAAATGTTTTATAAATTATTTGGAAAAAGAAAAAATTGTGATCGCTAAAATCTTTGAAGATTAGTAAAAATCTCAAGTTGAAGAAAAAGTAAAGAAGTTTCAAGAATGAGAGTTTAGGAAATCTTGGAGATTTATTATGTAAGATATCACAGTTTTGATGAAATTTGTTAATTCAATTTAGGTAAAAATATTTATAGATGAGGGAAATATTCTTGAAATATTCATCCGAAAAATTCATCCCTTAAAAAATATAAAGAGTCATAAAAGTATGTATTTGGCCAATTCAAAAACCATAAAGGCAATATTTCTGATACATTTAAGATATTGAATTTTATTTTTTTATCTTTTAAATTTCCTGACTTCATGATATGAATGTTTAAAATGAAAAACGAGCATATATGTATTCAAATTGAATGAAGCCATCTGGGTTTTCTTAGCAAAATTTAGAGTTTAAATGTACGCCAAAATCCAAATTGTTTCAGCGTCTAGAACTAAACTATTGAAAGCTCCATTTGGGTACTCTTTTGCAGATCCACTCACCAGCGAAAAAATTCAGGGTCCTGCAACCAAAAGTTGCTTTTGATGAAACAATTGTTTGGAAAATCATCATCTTCAATGCTTTTACTTCAAATGTGAAAATTTTTAAATTCTGATTTTACTTGAAATAAACAAATTTATTATTCATTTTTGTGAATGCCTATATAAAAAAAATTGGGTTGTTTTAATAAAATGTTTAGAGGTTTGAAATTTTGAAAATAAATAAATTTTCTAGGTTTTATCTTTTAAGTTTTTATATTTTTTTTAATGCTTTATTGAGTGTAACCCAAATCTTATCTACTTACATACAACCTGTACATGTTCTATTGTAGACGCGGCTCATGCGCTTTCTACCCACCAGAACTTTTTTATTAATCCATAATTTAGACATGATTACAATCACAAAATAAACTTATATATACCCAGATTTTTTGGTTTCACTAATCAATTTGGGACCAGATTTCTCGGATCCTTTATTTTTCATAATGATTTTGATTTAATTGATAATTTTTCAATAAATTTTAACATTGAATCTTTTAATAAACTGTGAATTTTTTTAAAAAGTTAATCATAATTGAGTTTTTTCAGTTTTCTTAATAATCCTTTAAAAAAAATAGGAATATTGATGGTGCCTCTATTTATTAATTCCGAATTCCTTAATAATATATAAAAAACAGCCTTCTACATCTACTCTCTCACTTTAACAATTTATTTCACGAAATTAAAAAATATTAGTATTGGTAACGCCCCCACCTGGATTTGAACCAGGATCCTTTCGGTTAACAGCCGAACGCGCTAACCAATTGCGCCATGGAGGCTGTATTTCTTATGAGAGAGTTGGTTTTTAAATATTTAAAGTTTGTTTTTTATTGTGCCCCCAAATTTCTGATCAAAAGGAAAATGCTGGTGGCTTTGATCGTTTAATTACTAGAACAGAACAAAAATCATTTAAATCACAAATATTTGTAATGGCTTAAGCAATCACTGATGTTGATCCATCAATCTATTTTTGACGCGCTAAACGAATTTGAAATAGATCTGCCTTCAGCATATTATAATTCCTTATGTTAAAGCTTTAAAGGTTCTTCCTAAAGTTTTAATACTACTATACCTTTTCTATTGACAATTTGATCTTTTTAAGTATATTTGAATTGATTAAAATTTTTTAAGGTTGGGTTTTATTTATAAATATTTAATATTATTTCATCTTTAAAAAACCCCTCCAATTATTCAATGAAATTATTATTTATCGATTTCATACATTGGTTTATTACTAAAATTTAATATTACGATTAATATATATCTCTGAAAAACGCACATGGGAATTACTCTCAATAATATTACCTAAAAACCGACAGATCGCGCGGGCTTTTTACCGATCTTATGTAGTCTTACACTTTGACAAAAAAATACCAAAACTCGTAATTTTTTTTTGTGGATAAATTTTGATTTATTTCTTATTCTTAAAAAATAAAATAAAATAAACGCTATAAATCATTTTTATTCTAGACTTTTTTTTATATTATGAATATATTTTTATATAATACGATATTAAACCGTTTTTTTAATTAAATTAAAAAATTAATTGTGATTTAATCATTCAATAACGGTATAATCTGGTTGACTATTATCATGCGTTAGAAAAAAATTCCAATAAATTAATTTTAATATTGTTTTTAATTTAGCGTTTCGGAACAATAAAAAAACTTGAATGCATTTATTTACAGAGAGCATGATATTAATTAATTTATTTATTTTTTACGTAAAAATCTCAGTGTAATGTAAATATATCTTCCAATTTTTTGATTGACCTAATAACAATTAAAAATTAAGAATATTGATTAAAACTTTTTAAGAAAAACAATTAAAAAAAAATCCACCATTTTTTTGAATCATAACTTGACAAAAAAAAAACTATTCTTTGCACAATACTATCAGATATTATTATTACTCAAATATTATTATTAATCAAATATTCTTATTAATCAAATGTTATTATTTCATAAGAATATTCATAATTTGTTTCTGTTTTTTTCAGCCTCATCATAACAATTATTACAAGAAAATCCAATAACATATTCAATGTTTGTCAGCAGCTTCTTTTCATCGATTTTAAAAATTTTTAACTTTTTTATGTATTAGCCAGATTTTTAATTTCCAAATATTTATTACTATGACTGAATAATTATTTTTAAAAGAAAAAGATACTTTTTATTTAAAACAATTCAGAATCTTCTCTAAATATAATTTATAATTAACTACTGTATAAATTTACATTAAAAATTTATTTGGTATATTGGATTTTTAAAATATGATAAAGCACTTACTTTAAATTCTTAAAAGTATCTTTATATAATATATATTTTATGGGCTATCGAAGTTAATAATTATTGTCATTTTATAATTTCTGATAATATGCTACCGTTATGTAAAATTAATAGGTAAAAAGTTCTCATGATAACTCTCCAAGAATAAAGTAAAAAAAAATTTAATAATGATTATTTGTGTTATTGTTACTCTCCCTCCATTAATCAAAAAATTGATCAAAATTCCCTTTTTCAATTAAAATTACTGATAAATTTCAATGATTTAAGCATTTGATAAGATAAAGTTTTTAATCTTCAATCACGAATTTCATTTTGAATACCAACTGGTTACAGAGAGAGTAATAATTTATCAAAAAAAATATTTGAATTTTAAACAAAAAACTCCCTGAATAAGGTTTTTTTTCTTTCTCTGAACCCTTTACCGCAGGCTGATTTACAAATCCTTTATTCTTGTTAAAGATTGACCTCATCTACTATGGTATCCAGGTAAAAAATTCATGCCTTTTTTCATTGTTCAAAAATATTATTTAAAAATGGCAAAAAGGCAAAATTGAATAAAAATGGCTTGATTTGAAAATTTCTTCATTCTCTTACATTTTAGATGATTTCAAAGTTTCAAGTAATTCCTTTAATACACGCAATGAAAAGATTTTAGTGATTATCATTCGCTTTTATATAACATGTGAGTATTTAGCCGATGAAATTAATGGGAACTTTGTCAGGCTCAAAAATGACAAACATTTTTGAGGAAATATTATGTTTACAAATCAATATAATTTTTTTGTTCCATCCCGTCCCCTTTTTTTATTCCCTTTATTCAGCAGTATGCAGGCGTGTACCTGCACATAAATTTACATTACAAGGAATTCAATGTCTCGTGTGTCATCGTCATACTCCCATTTTAAGAGATTATCATTGGGAAGGGGCTTTATTATTATTCAAGGAAACCAATGTCACTAACTCGGGAAATCATTGGAATCCCGAGAGTAAACAAGTCTTAACGTGGCCCAATTTAAAGGTGAAGATCGATCAATACGACCACTCTCATCACGTTCCCTCAGGTTTTGACGGAAAAGGATTTTTTCCGTGAAGAAGAGTTCCCAGTAAAGTTTCTTCTAACTTCTTATAACTCGTTCAAAAAAAAATTGGCGTGAAGGATGTACATTTGTTCGGAAATGGATTGTACTCTTTGAAAAATGATTTTCTTGCATGGCGTAGAGAATTTACTAAGAATTATACGTTGTTGTTGTTGTTGTTGTTTAAATGAATTAGGTTTTAATGGGCACATCGCACAAACCAGCACCAAGTTTTATTTGCCTCAGGTACAGTAACAAATAAAATGAACCGGGAACTGGTCAAGGGGCCTTTAAAAGCATTTACTTACATTATCTCATGTTGGTCCAAAGTTTATTCCAGTATTATTTTGCTATTTTTTTGTGTCCTACTACATTGTTCTCGACCAAAGACAATGGCCGCATGGCTTTAAACTTTAAAACTTTTTTATTTTTTTTTATTTTGTTTTTTATTTTTTATTTTTTTAAGAGATATCTCGTATACTTTAACAAAATACAAACAAACCGATTGAATAATTTAATAAAATGACAATGGAAATTCAAATAAAAAATTATTTTTACTGTAAAGAGAGAGAGAGAGAGTGAGAGTGAAAGTGAGTGAGAGTGAGAGAGAAAAAGGAGAAATTTTTAAAGTATGAAAGAAAAAATTTCTAGTTTTTGAAATGCGTAACATATTGTGCGGCATTCTTATCTATGCATCGCATAACATTTGATCTTCTACAATGCCATCCATCTTTTTTTTTTTAAACAATATATAATATTGAAAATAGTAAATTCAAAATTAACCCCTTTGACACTAAAATCATGCAACTCGTTTCTTGTTTCGTGCTTTTGGATCTTCTTAATCTTCAATTAGTAAATAATAAATTCCTATTAAAAAATGACAAAGCGAGATTAGGTACTCGAGATTTTCTTGTTTGTCTCTTAGAAAAAAGTTCTCACTTAAAAATTTTATAAATAGTGAAGCGAATGCACAGAAATCTTGAATTCACTAAAGCCATTGGTTTTGAAACGACAAATTTTCAATTTGGCGGTTTCTTACATTCATTTTTTTTTTAACTTGGCATCAACAAAACATATACCTTAATGAAATAAGATTCTAATTGCCTTCCAAATAACCACTTTTAATGTGAAAATTTTTCTTTTATTATTATAACGAAATATTTACAAAACCATAATGGCTAACTATACCAAACTCTTTCGTCAAGTTCCATTCCAAAAACCTTTGCAATTTTCCACTTTACGACCAGAAATTCCCTCAACAATTCTTTTAAAAAATTCTGACTACTCTGATGAGGACAGCAGTAGCAGCAGCGTAAGGTCACATACGTGTCCTGAATGCCAAAAGAAATTTAGTCGTCATGAACATCTACGTCGTCATAGCGCTAAACACACAGGAGAAAAAAATCATGAATGTAAGAAATGTGGCAAGAAATTCTCTCGTTCAGACGAGTTAAGACGTCACGGTAGAATACATGAAAAGCAATTCAAAAGAAAAGATCCACCACAAAATTTACAAAATCATCAAAATCCTAAACAAAAAAGGATACCATTGATCCCTTTCAAGAATAGTATTCTACTCAGAAAGCATCAAACTTCTGAGAAATCATCACCCCCCTCAATTTCCTCTTGTAAAATTATATTTACAGAATCTACGGCATCGAATTCTACAGATTTTGGGTTAAAAAGCTCCTCTAGAATTCCATGTCCTTTGCCTAATTGTAAAAGAGTATTTAAATGCTCTGGTCATTTGTCAAGGCATATTGCAACATGTTCGGTTAAAAAAATCATAAAGAAGGAAACTAATCAACAACATTTTAATGAACATATTGAGCATTGTTCCAATTTTGTTGAACCCAATCAACAAAATCATCGATTATTAAATCAATCTCCGTCAAGATTGGCAGAATGTAAGGAACTGCCAACAACCATTGATAAAGAAATGATAAATGATTCTCATAGTGCATCAGAAAAAGCTTTACCCAGTTTAAGCAGCCTATTGGATTCTTTGTCTAAAATGGATCGAGACAGTTTACCAATTTTAGAATTACCACCTGTACACGCGTTTCCCATCGTACAAAACGAACATTACAAATTGCCAAGGATAAGTTTTTTCTACTAAAATATGATGATGTATCAAAAATTCGATGGCCATAAAACTTTCTATTGAAAAGGATGACACACACATACAAAAAATGTTTTTCTCCAATAGAAAATTTTTTTTAAAACTTTTCTTTTAATGAAACATCCCTTGATATTTTAAAAATTCTTTGTAGATTATTTTCGTTTGAGATATTTTTTGTAATTTTTTTGTGACATTTTTAAACAAAAACAATGGCAAAATTCAAAAATATTCTTTTTTTTTTGTTGATCTCTTTAAAAAATTTTCGTTCGAAATTAGCTTTGTGTTTGCACCCATTCTTGCATTCATATTATCTGTATATATATATACGTACGTGTGTTTTTATTTCGAATTTTGTACAAATTTTTTTATTTTATTTTGCTATGTTTATACCAATCTCCTCCCCTTACCTTTAAATTGTTTTTTTTTTTCGCATGCTTTTTTTTGTTTACAAGAGAGCAAAAATTTCGTCAAATATCTTTCGATGACTGGGATATTCTGTTAAGATGTTAAATCTTTTATCTTTTTAAATCTTATTCATTCAGATATTTTATGTTTTATTGTAATTTTATGATAGTCAATTATGAGGACGCTTTTGGTAGTTTTCCTGTATTTTCTACGCATTATGATCAAAAATATTCCTTTTTTCCGCGCGCGCGTAAATTAAGCAGCTAATTTTTTTTCTTTAAAAAGAAAAAAAAACATGAGATTATGCATAAAACTCAATAAATTCCATATGGCCCGGGTCAAAAATATAATAATTCATCGATTTTATTAAGATTTGATCTGGGATACACAGAAAAAAAAAAAAAAAAAGCAAAATATTAAAGGTATAAAGACTCGTTATCGTTATCCTTATCCTTATCCTTATTTATTTATTTTTTGACTTTTTGTTAGAAATTTTATTTATAAATCTTATTCCTACTTTTTATGATTGTTGGGATTTTAATAATTTTCCGAACAAACACCACCAAAATTATCCCAAGATAATTGATCATTTTTTTTGTTTTAATTATACATAAAAAAAATAAATTTTTTACATGTGTTATCCCGTTTCAAAACTGAACCACAATTTTTTAAAGCAATTTTTTAAATTAAATAAAGAAAATATATATATATATATATATATATTGTCAAAAAAAAAGACTATTTCAATTGAATCAAGCCCTACCCTAAATGAAAGACTTACATAAAATTAATTTCAGTATAATTACTTATTAAAAGTACACGATAGTATTCTGAATTTGAAAAATTTTTCCCAAAATCTTTTAATTAATCAATCACGCGTTACGTAACCTGTAACTTAAAAAAATATTGGGAATATTGTATAGAGAAAATTAGCATATGTATTAGTTCAAAGAAATATCAATTGAAACTTAAAACATGATGATTCATACATACCCCCATTAATATCGACCAAAAAGCAAAATTCAATTTTAAAAAAGAGATTTTTATTTTACTCATTGAAAGTCCCAAGAAAAACCGCAGAGCACGTACCACCACCAAAAATTCAATTGTGAACGGACCCACAGAGCACCTGTTTGATGCAATTAAACTCATTTAAGATTAAAAAAGCATTAAATAAATAATTGGTAACCCCTCATTAATGAATATCATATATCATCGGTAAATCCTCTGAAGCCCGATTGGCACGCGACAATTTTGATTGTTTATATATTCCCAGGTTTTTTTTCTTGATTTATCACATAAAGAATCAAAGAAGAGATTTCAAAGATTAAAAATATATATATATATATTTATTTATTTAGTTATTTACATAAACATTATTGTAACCATTCTTTTCAGGGATCTCGGATCAATTTTAACAGTATTTACCGTTTATGCCAACCAAACGTACATGTGAGACTTTCCTAGCACATATATTGTTCATCATATTCAAAAACCAAACCAAACAAGACATCGTGTGACTTCCATACTTGTACATACCTCAACTTGGTAACAATGATCGAATTACCAAATATTCAAATGGCACTAAGATAATAATATAAAAAAAAAGCCATTCTCTGTCTCACTGCACATCTCTCTGATGATTGGCGTTCGAGACCGTTTGGTTGGGTGGTTGTTTTGGCGTTCATTTTTAGTAAAATTGAGAATTGCAATCCAGAGTCAGGCTTGTGCCCGACTATTCTGCTGATCTTTTCAATTGCTTCAATTTATCTGACTTTAGAACTTTTGAGGCAATCTTTCAATGCTGTATTATATTTGTTCAGCCCAACTTCACCCTCAGCAGAATTAACACATGTTGATATGACTTGACAATATCTTAATCGATTCTAAGCTTCATTTCGCTAACTAAATTCAGATTCCAAGAAAAAACAAGTGGTATCACCACAGCTTAGTAACCTGGATAAATGTAGGAGTAAAAATGTAGAAGCAAGTGAGCAAACACCACATTATGCAAATTTAAGTTTTATCGTGATTTCAAATCTCAAGAAACTCGCGTGAGACTGATTATCAAGTCACTTCGATATCATTAATGAAAGAAAACTATGGTTTCAGAAAACAAGCCACGCATTACAATGACATTGGATTTATTTATATTAGTATTATAATGAAGGTTCATTGGCAAAATCTCGAAATTTTCCCAGATTAACTTGAAAATTTTATTCATGCTCCTTGCATAACTTTAATAATTTATTTCATCAACCAAATCAACTTCGAAAAATTATACTTAATAAAAACTCTAAAGTAGCTACTAATTTCTAAAACCACTATTGGATCTAAAAAGTTCTTAACTTTTGATATGCCATTTTCTTTCGAGATGAATCTTATAAATTTTATCAATTCATTAATGAGTACTACCTCCTCTGGAAGATTTCCCCATTCTTTTTTACTAGTCTAAATATTCTCAATGGAGTTTGAGGTCTGGGCTATATGAGATGACCACTGCAGAACACGACATGGAAGTCTTGCTTTAGGATATGATTATTGGAGATGCTGGGCAGAATGGCAATGTGGCCTGAGAGCTTGTCCAGGACAGTTCATTTGCCGAGTTCAAACCCTGGATGCGTTTCTTTGCTTTAATTTCGGCTGTCGTGACAAAATGATTTCCGTACACGATTTTGCCGATCTGGGAACGATTGTGATAAGTAAGCCCAGGACGATGAATGCCCATTTTTGCAAAGTAGGTCGACGTAATGTTGACAGGAGCGAAGGGAACACCAATTAATTTGGCGATTTCGATTGCATCTGTGACAATCATTGCGTCAAAAGTATTTAACGATTTCACGGTTCGATTTTATGGGGTTAGGGTCCATTAGGTAGGTGAAAAAATGGGTGGCGGCAGGAATAAATGAGAAGCTGTGTGACATCAGTTATAACCAAAATAACAGTCTTTTCTGCAAGGAGGTTGGTAACACGAGAAATTTTGCTAATGGTGTTGCCACGGAAAGTGGGTACTTTGCTAAGATATTGTGAGCAACTTCACCCTGTTGTTTAGCAACTTCTTTCCCTCTTAACGATTTATAATAATTAAATATTTTAATAGATTGTTTTCCACAGGAAGAAATCGAGCACATTATTATAATTTCCCAGCTTTTACAAGCTTACCTAATTCCCCTTTAACTGACTTAGTTTATCCGAATTTTTTTGCTTTAATAGTTCATTCTCGTTTATATAGTTAGAAAAATTTAATATTACATTTTCAACATCTCATTGAACCGTCAGGAGCCCAAAAAATTTAATGAATTTCACTTCCTTTTCTATTCAGTTCGTCCTAAAAACGTAAGAGTGAATTTTTTATGGAAGGGTAAGCCCAAAGACGCTCCTAATAAAGCGCTTTGATCATATATTTAAAAGAATTTATCAACCCAATTTTTATCTAATTCATCTTGGACACGTTTGGCATGGAGTTTTACATTTTTTAATAAAGAAATGTGATGATCTTGACAAATTCCCATTTTTCTAAATTAATAATTTTTTATTTTACAAAGTTCTGAGGTTCGGCTGTGAAATAATGATAGCCTGAAAATTTCAAATTTGAACGAAATATGATGATTTGGTTTGGAATTCAAATTTTGAAGCGAGAAACAATTATTTGATCAATTATCTCCGAACTTTTTACCAAAGTTTTTATTGCAGTAAAAATTTGAATCGATATTTTCAAATGTTTCTCTTGCACTTTTTACAAAATTGTGGATTAGTCAAAATCAATTGTCCCTTCCCCCTGATACTTTAAATTGTATTTAATTCTGGAATAGAAATTTTAATTGAATGCTGAGAGATAATTAATTATCTGAGTTATTAGTCGGAACCTTATCTTGTGTACTGATATTTAATGAATCGAAATTTCAATGGAAGAGAAATCATAAAATCAATATCCAATTTAGAATTTGCTTCCTCAAAGGAATTGGATAAACTAACATACTAGAGAAAATAAAGGGATTTGCTAGGAACGGATCGCTTGAGTCGAACTCAGATAGACAACATTGACCATTAATAGCCACCTAAATCATCATATGTCCAATCATCCAGCAAAGCCTGGCAAACTCACAGGCCCGTTGTTGATATGTATAATTTTCCGTGTCCAACCAGAACCAAAGCATTTTTGTAGAGAGGAATGTTCATAATGCCCGTCAATCCTGTCTCTCTTCAGCATTATCTAATAACATAATGCAGAGTTAAGATTTAATTTTTTATTCTTCCAAGCTTTGAAAATTTAAAGATTAAACTTCTTATATAGTATAACATCAGGTATTTTTTTAACTCTGGCTTTTGAAGCTGTCTCCTAGTTACCAGTAGCAAATATGAATTTGCTTTTCCAATATGATTTGCCAATATTATTCAATATATTATATCCTTTTGAGTATTTTTATCAAAGAAACCAACAATAACCCATACTTTGTATTTGGTTCTGATGAAACATAAAAAATTTATTAGCTTTTATTTTAAGCAGTTAATTCATTTTTGGAAATAAATAAATATAATATATTTTCAAATTGTAAATAGCTATTAAATAATATTTGAAAAAATATTTCACATGTATTATTAATATTTATATATATATATAATTGCATTGTTTACATTTAAAAACCTTTTTTTTCCATATTAACTGTATATAACCCAAAAAACATGATTGTTAAACTCTTTAGGTTTGAACTTCAATTTTTGTTTAAAACTTACATGTGTTTATATTATTATATTCTGCACTGTTTTGTTATTTTTCATTTAATCTTTATTAAATTTAGAAATTATAATAAAATCAGAATTTCAGACAAGCCAAATGTAGTTTTTCTGTAAAATTTATCAACAAGATTTTTAATAATATGATCTTGGATTTATGTTTGAACACATTACATAAAACTTTGTTTTTAGCAAATTTTTTAACTGTTCAGAGAATAAAATTATCAAAAAATGCATTTTTAACACCAATCTTATTACAGATATAATAATAAAAATATTTATAAAGTAAAAATAAATAACAAATTTTGAATCAAATTTAGATTTTATATATATTAATAATAAAATTGAACTTTACTTAATAAAAAAAATATAAAAATTTGAACAAAAAAATTAGTAATTTGTTTTTTATAAATAACAACTATAAAAGTTAGAAATTTTAAATAAATTTATAATTACACGTTTTAACACTCTTTTATTAAGCCAATTATTTTGTTTTTTGGTATTTATTCTGAAAAAATAGATAATTTTTTAAATTTTGGCTATATAGTTTTTTTGCACAGTACTTTTTTATAATTGAATTGCTATCATTTATTCCAATCTGTAATAATAATGATAATAATATCAAAAGATTTAAAAAAATATTATTTATTTAATACAGCCCAATTATTGTTTCATAATTATTTTTTGTATTGCATTTGGCTTTTAATACTTCTTGGTAAATTTTTTACTCTTTTTTTCTTACAAATATTAAAATTTTTCTGGCTTTTTTTTCTTGTTCTTGTTGTTTTCAATTATTTCATCTTTGTCAATTTCTTACTAAGTATTATCTTTGAATAAAAACACTATTAATTGAAAAAATATTTTTGGGCAATTCTTGAACTGCAGTAATAAAAATTGATGTATTATTTTCTAAGTAAAATTATGATGATTTTTATGCTATTGAGATAAAGAATGTGTACATGCAAACAGAGTTAGGCAACCACAACCTGCTAAATTAAAAAGGAAATATATTAATGTGATATATAAAATTTAAAAATTAGACATGCTTCTGTACCCATTCCTCAATGTGAGAATTCAATAGGATTTAAAACTGGATCTTTTGAAATTAATTCACCCCGCAACATCAGTGATAATTTGGCAAGAAAGATGGAGCTGTTAGAGACCATCATTAGCCACAATTTCCGCAACGGTTTCCGAAAAAGATATCGTGTCACATTGTTCACCTGATTTTGCATGGTGATTATTATCTCATCAGCACCAACTCAATTGAAAAATGAGCTTGATAGAAACCTAAACTTTAAAAAATTTAATATTTTTTGGAAACAAATTTCAACAAAAAATGTCGTTGTTGATTGTAGTTTTTTGTTTTTTCTTTTTTTGGGGATCAATCCATTTCCTTGTTTTTCTGATTAAACTAAAATTTGATCCAAAGGTTAATATGAAGCCTTGATTATTAATCAAAACTCCAAATTCTCACGTTTATCCACGTTATAATTTAATTAATGACTTATAGCAAATTCCCATAAACTCGAATCCCGAGATTCTGATGACCACATTTGGTGAAGTTGATAGTAACGAAGCTTTATCAGATGTCGAGAATCATTTACCCACAAACTACTCATATCGATACGCAAAAAATCGGCGACGGAAGACGCATATTGATGCTTCTACCTTTAATATTCGTTTTACAACTTCCCATCTGAACACATTTTTTCAATCATTGGCATTTCGAGCACCTCATTTTTTCAAAATATGGTTTGGATTTGGGGTTATCGTCGCCATTGCTGTGATGGTCATTGGTATTGGATTTATGATTTTCGCGGCTCGTGAAATTCTTATTGCCTTATTCAACCCATCATCTCAAGAAATCCAAGAGATTGTCAGTAAAGTACTACAAAAAAGAACCATTGGGGATGAATTTTCTGGACCTAATTTAAGTTCTACGCATTTACATCATTTTACCACTTTATTGGTGAGTCTTGAAGCTTATTTGGCAGAAGGATTTTATCAAAGGTCCTTTACTAAGATTAATTTCAAATCTGATGCTGGAAAGATTCCTGGACTTACTATTCCCCTTTCGCACACATTGTACTTTTTGTTTGCTTTGCTAGTTTGTGGAATATTTCATGAAGCAGGGCATGCAATTGCGGCTTCTAAGTAAGAATTAATTTCTTAAAAGTACTTGGTTATCTCAAAAGATTTCGATAATTCCCTGAATCACTTTCCTTTCTCAGTGAATCTGTCCTGATCAAGAATACTGGAGTTTTTCTCTACATACTCTACCCTGGCGCTTTTGTAAATCTTGATATGGAAAGACTTGTTTCCCTACCTTGTGTACGTCAGCTGCGCATTTTATGTGCTGGGGTATGGCATAATGCTGTCCTATACATTATTGGGGTTCTTTTGATGAGCATGGGAGTGGTTCAGGTAGTATTAGGGTCAACTTTTTGGAAATCTGTGGATGGATGGGGTGTAAACGTCATCTCAATCGAAAAGGTACGTATAGCTCTAGGCCAAACCATTGAAGATTGCCAGATTGATCTATTTTAATTTTTTAGGATTCACCACTTTTCCTGCATCTGCATCGATCAAGTTTAATTACGAGGCTTGATGACTACCCACTCTCCGAATCTTCTCTAAACCAATGGAACAAGTTTCTGATTGATCCTGATAAAATTGTTGTTGATGGTTCTGACTGGAAAGGTTTTTGTTCTTCTGCAGACTATGCTGCTTCATCTATGGAATGCTGTGATGTTTCAGACAAATATCCATTCGGAAAATCACATAATGAGTCTTTATCCTGCTTCAAGCATCTCGGAGAAAATATTGATGAACAGGTAAGGTTTGGCTTATTCTCAGAAAATAGCAGCCAATAATTTGAATTCTCAGCTCCTTTTCATGTAGTATACCTGTCTTCCATCGGTATCTACTGTTCGAAATGATGCACACAGATGTTCAAGTGATACAGATTGTGTCGATTTACCGGGAATTAACACAACACGCCACAATTGTGTTATTCCATATACACCTATTCCCAGTACTAAATTGCTTCGCATATACTATCAAGAACCACCATGGGTAAGTGAAGTGAAGCAGCAGCAGGATGATGATACTTTCGAGGAAAAAATGGTGCTTCTCTTTGGAAAGTTGGACGAAATGCTAGAAATGAGTATGGGCGATTCTATTCAAGTTTTACTTGAAAATTATATTTCTTAATGTTCATTGAAGACATAAATTTTTCCCAACTTAGTTCAAGTTAGCGATCTCCAACCTCGCTGGTCATTTATTCCAGGATCGATCCCAGTGATATGTGAACTATTGTTAAGGTGAGTCATTAAGCCTTAAATTTTAAAATTTTAAACTCTTCAAATCTGATGGTGATATTAGTCGTATTATTGGTGTACAAGTTACACAACATCTGTATCCTTGGGCCTATGCATTCTCAACATGATGCCGGCTTTCTACTTGGACGGTTATTATGCTCTATCAGCTTTACTGATATTGATCTTCAGGTTAGACAAAAATCGTGAAGAAGCTATGATTTATGGAGCTGCCTTTAAAAATCGGCGAAAAGCCTTGAAGGTAGGACTTCAGCAAGGTATTGCTCTGCTGCTTACTTTTATAGTTGCTTGGGTAATAATTGGGGCATTCATCATTGCTTTGCGTCAAATTTAATTGAGGGTTTATTTGGACGACAGAACATGATTTAAATGATAATTGGCCCAAAGTTAAAAAATTTATAAATATTCTGTACTGAGATTCACTATTCGACTCTTAAGAATTCAGACAGTTCTAGCGAATCTTTTCAGGCTATTCAAATAAATGCGCAAAGTTTTAAAGTCTAATGGCAATAATGAAAGAAATGTGACTCAGTCTTGCATGTATTATTTTCTATCAAGCCAGATATACAATATTGTGATTTATATTCATGTACAGCCACATATGTGCTTTGAACATTCTGGTTCCCAAGCTGGGAGAATGAAATTGGTGCAAAGCGCAATAATCAAACATTTACCATCTGTAATATAATCTGCCATAGTGGCTCTCTTAAAGTAAAAGCAAGCTTTAATTTTTCTGGATTTTTTTTATTTATATAATGTGCTGCTTAGCAAAAAAAAATATCAATTTTCTAATTACTAAAAAACTGAAGTGTAAATTTTATTTGTAATTAACAAAAAACAGTGTTGCTTTAATTAAAACTTAAATGGTATTATTGCATACGAACTTTGCTAATAACAATATTTTAAACCAATTATCTTGTTAATAATTAACAAATTATTACAAATATTGCTTTAAGATTTGATTAATCTATTTAGTTTGATTATTAATTTAAAGATAAAAAATTAAAAACAAAAAAATCTAAATACTTGGTAATTTAAAAAGTTTTTTTATAACCAAAAAATAAATTGTGGTCTTTAATCTAAAATTATTTTATTTAAAAAAAAAACAAAGTTTAACAATATTTTGAAAGTTATAGTTTTTATACAAAAATTAAAATAAAGCATTCTTATTAAATTTGCAACAAATTAATTTTTTTACAACTAATTTAACTATTTTATTGATTTCAAAATAGTTAGTAAGTCAATTATTATGATTTTTTTTAAGATTTTATGCTATTTTAAATTTTTGAAACATAAATCAAATTATTAGAAAATAAGATTTTATTCTTATATTTCAATTTTAATAGAAAACTAATAATAATAATAAATTTATTATATTTTGGACATATATATTTGTAATTGTTAATTTTTTAATTATTTTAAAAAGTTTTAAATTTAAACAAACAATCAAAGTAATTACAAATTTAAATTGTTTAATTTTAATAATATGCTTTATTATTAATATATAAATTTTATTTTATTTTTTAAATTCAAATTCTAAATAACATAAAAAAACATTTATAATAAACAAAGATAATAAGAGATTATAAAATTAAAATTGGTTATAAAAATTAGCTATTAAGTCTAACATTAATTTAATATTCTGGTTATTATAAAATATTTAAAATTTATAATTATATAAAATTGTAATTTAGTATTATATATTTATAAAATATTATTATTGTTGTTTAAAAGTAGTAATAATTATTAACATTTTTTATTATACATCTTTTTTAAACAGAAAACTTATATAAATAAAAAACAACAAAATATAAATATTTATTAAATTCAAACTATAATAGTACTATTCTTAAAACAAACATAAACTAAAACAAAAACTGTAATAAAGAACTTGAAATACAATACTTGCTTGTTAAATTTACTTAAATATTTTATTTTTTGTATTATAAAACTGTTAATAAAATAGTAACTTTAAATAATTTTTAATAAATTAACAATAAAAATTAGCAAATCTAAAAATTTTTTAATAATTTTTATGCAAAAAAGTATTGTTTATTTTAGAATTGTTTGAGTTTTATTTTAATTTATAAAATTACTTTTTAAATAAATAATATATTTTAAGAATTTAAGATTGTTGAATTTATATTTAAAACTATTTTTTATTTGTTTTTTTTGTATTTATATCTTCTTATAAATTGATTTATATAAATACTTAAGCTATATGTAATTAATTAAACAAATTAAATATCAAAATAGTATATATTAATTTATTTAAATTGATAACTAATTAATTTTAGAATATTAGTCAAAAGTAGTAAATTTTAAAACAATTAATTATGTTTTCAAAATATAAATTTATTTTATTAATTTGTAAGAATTAATTAATTTTAAATTAAGATTAATAATTTTTTTAAAAAAAAACTGTTTTTATATATTTAATTATAATATTAGTTAATAATTTTATAAATTTTTAAAAACTAAATAGAACTATTAAATAAATAAAATTATTAAATAAATAATATTAATTAATAATTTGATTAAATAAATAAGAAAATGTAAAAAATAATATTTATAAGAATTATAAAAATAATTTTATGTTAATTAAAAACTCAAATTTTTTAATAATATTATTATTATCTCAAAAATATTAATCAAATTATTGTGTAAACTTTTTAATCAATTATTAATTATATAATTATAGTCAAAACAATCTAAAAATAACAATATAATATAAACTTTTTATTAATTAATTTTTAAGTTTTTTGTTTAATATTTTTATAATAATATTGTTATAGTTAAATTTTTTACTTTTTAACTTTTATTTACTTAGCCATAATTAGTTATATGTGTTAATCACTAAGATTATTAATTAACTATTCTATTTTTAGAAATAATTATTAATATAATTATTAATTTAGTTATTAATTTAATTATTGATTTGATTAATGACTGAATTATTGATATGATTACCAATCTAATTATTAATTTTTTTTTAAGTAAAACTTTTTAAAGTCATAGAAAATTATTTATATTTAATTTATACTTAAATCAATATAATAATATTAACTTTTTTATTTTATTATTTTATTTTTTTTTGCTATTTTTTTCCTTTTTTTTTAATTTGTATAATTATTAGTTTTTGTAAAGTATATTGAATAAATATTTATTAAAAAATATAATTAATACTTGATATTAAATTTTAAAAGTGTTAATATAAGATATAAAATTATACTAGTATATTATTTTTGTTGACAGTATAAACTATCTTTCTATCTTTAAATTTTTTTGTTATTTTGTAAAAAAAATAACAATAAAAATATTTATGAAACTGATTTCATATATTAAATTCTTACTAATTCAATTTATTTATTAAAGTTAAATTACTCTTTTAATTATTTTATTATTATACAATATTGCTTTTTTTTCTATTTATTAACTTGTTAATCTGACTGTAATAATATTAAGACTTAATATAAAAATTTAAAGCTTAACAGAATAACCAAAACTTAAAACAAAATTAAATATAAAATAAGAATTTTTTTTAAAATTAAAACTAAAGCTAAATACTTAAAAAACTTAAAATCTATTATAATAAAACTTATAAAATATATAAATAAGAATTTTAATAAGATTTAAGTTTACAAATTTTTAATTTAATCTATTAATAAAATTTTAAAAGCTTAAAATAAAAGTTAAAATATACAAATATATAATTTTTTATTATTTTTAATAAAGTTGTTTTTATTTATTAATTAACTTAATAGAATACTAATAAACAATATAACCAGTTTTGTTATTATGTATAATTAAAAATTATTGGTTTAATAACACAATTTTTTAATGTTTATAAGATATTTAAACCAAATTATATTTATAAATACCAAAAAATTAAATAAAATCAATGTTTGATTTTTTATAAAAAGAGAAACAATTAGTAATATTTTAAGATATACCAAAAAAAATTTAAAATATAATAAAAAAATTGGTTATTTTAGAAAAAAAAGGATTGTTTTTTGTTTTTTTAATTTTTTTTGGCTATTTAAACAGTAAAAAAGTAATAAAGAAAAAAAAATTTATTCTTAATATATAATTATAAAATTTAAAAAAAAAGAGTTTTTTATTATTTTTTAATTAATTAATTATTTATCAAGCTTTAATTTTTAAAAAATAATTATTATTTTACTAAATCCATAAATAAAAATCAATAAATATTATCTAATTTAATTTCTTATAATTTATTTGAATTATTTATTAACAAATATATTATTATTATTTTTAAGTTTTAAAAAGTTTTAATGCTATTATTGTTAAAATTAATATAAATATTAAAGTTTAAACTATTTGGTGTTAAATTTGTATAATTTTTTTGGTTTAAATAAAACTTTTTTTGTTAAATTGGTTTTGTTTATAATATTTAAACTTAATATTTTTGTTAAATAATATTTAAATTAATTTGTTTGTTATTAGTATTATAAAATAGTTTTGTTTACAAATATGATAATAATATATTTTAATGTTTTTGTTATATATTATTAAAAATATTTAGTTTTATTAATTATTTTACTATTCTTATTTTTTATGCTTAAATTATTTTTTTGTTTATTGTATTTTATTTTATTATAATTACATTTAATAAAAAAAACCAAAAAAATTTTCTTGAAAAAACATAATTAATTTGGTATTTGCTAATAAATTTAATACAAAATATATTTTTTTAATTATAAAGATAAATTTAAAATTAATTATTTTAATAATAAACTATGTTTAAAATAAAAAAATATTAAATAATTATATTAAAAAAATAAAAGCAGATAAATTATTTAGAATTTTTAACTTAAAATAATTTAACATAATTTAAATAATTAAATTATACTTTAATTAAAACAATACAAATTAAACTTATTACAATTTAATGTTTTTTATTATATAAATTTTATAAAATTTAATAATTAATTATATTTATTATTGAATATTAGAATCAAAATAAATATAGTTATTAAATACAAAAGTTTTTAATCTAATGTTTTATATTTGCGTACTTATAAGTTAAATATTTTGAAATATTTAATTAATTTATTTATATTTAAAAAAATCAATTTATTAATATTAAAGACTTGGTTTTATATAATTTTAATTAAAAAATTTGTGTTAAAAAGTTAATACTAAGAAGCTTACAGAATTTTGAATATAATAAAATAATAATTCTAAAAATTGTAGAATTTGTTAAATTAAATACAAAAATAAGATATTGTTATAATTAAATTTTTAAATTTTTAGTTTTATTAATTTAATTATATTTGGTTAAATATATTAGCTTTTTATTTTTATTAATTTTTTTAAAAGATATATAAGTAAATAATTAATTTTTTTGTTTTTTTCCTCGACTCTTGATCCCAGAAATAGTTTTTTTCAATATTTTACAAGATACCAACCTATTTGTTCAGGAGTTGGTGGTAACTACTAGTAGTATGACTAAAAAAAGTCGGCAAAAGAGGTCACCTATGGCTCTATTGGTAGTAGGTTTCACACAAAAGCTGAAGAAAACAGAAGAGAATGTGAAAACTTCTGGCAATGAGGTTTAAAAATGAAGAATAAAAAATGGCATAAAAACGACTTAAATAATAAAAAAACGTAGCAGAATTTTGCCGAATTACCTCGGAATTGCTTCTATATATCTTACCTTACACTCCAAGGTAAAAATAATAAATTCGAGTACAAATTTTTATGGTATGAGGTTGAAAAGAAAGATCATCTGTTGATACACTTTGTTGTCGCTATGCATTACATTTAATATCTTCCTTTTGCGCAACCAATGCTTGATCAATCGTTTCGTCTGTGATGTGGAAGAGCTGACCCTAAGCAACCTCTTAAGAGCATGCCAAAACGGACCATGGCCCTGCGAACTTTTTTTCACCCCAGATAGCCCAAAAGAAGATGTTTTTGTTAAAACGCCATAAGTTTTAACCATCCTTTTCCGTGCTACCATCTTGTTTCATAATGATGCTACGCCTTTTGCTCGATCCCACTACATATTAAAGGCAAATCTCACCGAGCCCATCCATCTCTTCAATAGCTGCTTCAGAGGGTGGTTGGGATGCATCTTGACCAGTGACGTGCGGTTGATGATGCCTTCCATCTTCTGGCGTTTGCCACAGGCAGCTGTTGTCTTCCCTTGCAATTTTTTGTTTCTGCGTTCTCTTCAGTAGCGAGAAGCTCTCCTTTCCTGCATGCGGCAGATGAAGACTGTTTTGACAGCAAGAATATCCTGGAAGAGTTTGTGCCCGTCAGAAGTTGCATCGTCGAAGAGAACCACGAATCTTGCAGAATGGAGGGAGATGTATTGGAGGAAATCAAAGGCAGACGAGTTCATATGTCGAGAAGTTGTCTTTGTCCTCTTTTTGTACTAAAAGATCAGCATTTTTGAAGCAGAAAAAAGATATCTGCAGTTGGTTAATTGTCACATGTTGATTATGTTTTATAATCCGATTTAGGCGTTGATGCTGGCCATTGATCAATAGAATGATCAATGTAGTCGGTTCTTCGTTAGTTATCTTGGGATCTTGAACTTTAATATTGGGTTTTCTATTAAAAATCTGAGGAGTAGCTTCTTCCAGTCAAATAAATGTAAAAGAAAAATGTGGATATATAAATAGATCGAATAATTTATAAGTCCTTTTCTTTAAAAATCTGCGATAAATTCTTGATTATCCCTTCTTAATAATTAAATATAATGGATCATGTAAAAAATTCATCATCTATACCCATAACAATACCAGTTAAAGAAAGAGCATCACTTGCAAATTCCATGAATTCTTGGGCGAATTCAATATCTCGAAATCAGCAAATTAGCGCAAGCTATGGCTCACAACCATTTCATGATATGTCGGGTTTCAGTCATCCTTTAAACAATGAAGAAGTATTAGAAGAACCAGAAACACGGCGATATTTATCTGACATTGAGGGTCCGGAACCATATCAAGGCTTGAACGAAACAAGCCCTTTGATCAATTCTAGAAGAGAAAATCCCGCTGAAAACTGCCACAATGTTCACCCAGGGAAGTCCACTCTTGCCCAAACTGTATTTAATGCAGTGGTAATTTCATACACGATTTTTGAATGTTTATTTTTCACATATGATTTGAAGAGTCTGGAGAATTAATTTTTTATATGTATTTAGAATTTACTAATTGGCATTGCTATATTATCATTTCCACTTGCTTTTAAATACTGTGGATGGGTTATCGGGAGTTTAATTTTCATTTTTTGTTTAGTTTTAACTAATTACACCGCAAAAACCTTAACCAAATGTATGGAACTTGATCCCGCTTGCAAATTTTATGCTGATATTGCTGATCTTGCCTTTGGTAGAAATATCAGAATCGCTGTTGGTATTATTTTCTTACTTGATCTTTATACAGCATCGTAAGTACAAGTTTTTTAAACGTAATTGGAATGCAAAAAAATGATTGAATAATCTTCTCTGTTGCCTATAATCCTCTTCTGATTTTTTATTCCCTTCTTATACAGAGTTACTTTCATGATTCTGATTGGTGACTCTCTCAAAGCTCTTTATCCGGCAATCAATATCAATGTACTCAAATTCATGACTTTTCTGGTGATTACTCCAACTACCTGGATGCCGTTACATTTACTCTCTTACACCTCTCTACTTGGAATGATATCAGCTTCATCACTTGTTTTGGTCGTAATATATGATGGTTTCAGCAAGGCAGAGGCGCCCGGTAGTCTTTGGGAACCCATGCATACAACCTTTATGCCATCCACTTGGATTACAATTCCTCTCGCCTTTGGCTTAATCAACGCCGGACTTACGGGACATTCGGTGCTGCCCTCTTTATTTCGTGATATGGAAAAACCACGCCAAATTAAAAAAGCCATTAATATCAGTTATATTATTACTAGCGCTGTCTATTTATCGCTAGGGATTTCCGGTTATTTAATGTTTGGAAAGGATACATTGCAAGAGGTAACGAATACCCTTTGAGTTCAGAATATCTAGGAAATCACAAACCAATTCTCTAAACTGAATTAATCTTTTGCCAAAAATCAAGGTTACGCAAAATATTATGAATACTCCCGGATACAACATTCTGGTTAACTCTGTCATTGTATGGCTAATTGTCGTTAGTCCATTATCAAAGTTTCCTCTTTGCTTACAACCCCTCAATGTGGCACTTGAAGTCACTGTTTTTCGGATATCATTTCTTCATGGTTTGTTTAACAACCGATGGGGAAGATTTGTGGGCCGACTCATTTTACGAACAGGTCTTAGTGGTTTAGTGGTGATAACTTCCATAATTTTCCCTGAATTCGATAGGGCACTGGTAGGAATTTTTATAGCCCCAATGCTGTAGTTGGTTCTTTTTTTAATATTAAACCACTAACCTAATTTTTCCATTAGTCATTGTTAGGCTCTCTATTCTCTTTCCTGATTTCTGGAATCTTCCCAATCGCAGCTCATTTAAAGTTATTCGGTTGCCAATTGAACAAAATGGAATTAATTTGGAACATATTTCTTTTAAGTGTGAGTACTGCTATGGCAATATCGGGAACAATATGGACTTTTTTTCCGAACGATTGGTTTATAGAAAGCTTTGTACCAGACAGTTAAAAATTCAATGTCTCCTGGATACATCAAAATTTTTCTGTTTACTCTCAATAAAATTCTCTGGTAATATTCAATAAATATGTCCTCGAGTAATATAACTAACAAGCAAAGCCCAAAAATCTTAATTTTCATGTTTTTATTCCAGATAACTTGTGCCCACTCTGAAAAATCTCGGATAAGATGAAGGTTTAATCAAGCTCATGATAAAAATGAGAATTTTTGCTTAATATTGTTTGGATTAAAAAAAGGAAAAGAGAGTAAAAATCCAAAGATTTAAAAATGTGGGGTAATTTGTTCGAGGTTAGGCAGATCAGTTTGAGATCATTTAAGCCAATTTGTCTCTTTGTTTCAGGTTTAGCTGACTATACGGCAATTTTTCTGGCTTAGGTCAAGTGTCGATAGGAGACGACAAAAAAATTAGGAATGAGTATATCTTTCATCACGATATTTTCTTTCTCAATTTTTCCCTTATCATGACTATTCAGTAAAATCGCTATGCATTATGTGGGTGGAAACTTTGAAATCACGCTATATGGGAATTTATTGTATCAAAAAACACCCATCTTATTTTGGATTACTTTTATAATACAAAAGGAACATTTTCCTATAAAGCCAAAATTTTTTTTCACAAAACTAGTGGCTAGTGTAGCTCAATTCAGGTTCCTCAACTAAAATCTCAATGAATTCGGGTTATCGGAAAAATCTTTCTGCGTTACACTCCTCTTAAACCTATCCTTATATATTGAAATACTTCTTTTATCATATTCTGGATTCAAAATTCCTAATAAAAAATTACAAAAACCAGTCATTATGTAAAAGCTTGGAATTTACAATTACAATATGTATTCTCTAAAACCAATTTTCTATGTACAGTATTGAATGCAAAGTGTTATTATAACAATTAATAGAATTTTCTAAAGACTAAAGAAAACTTCTTCCAATTTCACTAACATTGATTCAAGCTCTTTTCTTGTATCAAGTCGATTACTTTGGTTTTCAGTAGGAAGTTGCTGTAGATTTTGAGCTTGAGGAACTGGCATTTGTAAAGCTGAAAGGGTAATAAAATCTTGAAATTTTTGTGCAGTTGAAAGGCTTGAATCGATTGATGAGTGTTCTTGGCGACAAGTATTCCTATTGAGGGAACCAGATACACATGAAGCGTGTGCATTTGTTTTAGATGAAGGGTCAAATTGGGTAGGAAGAAAATTTAGCAGAAAGGGTGAAGAGGCTGGATCTGGGAAGCTCATAGTCGGCGATTTTGGACTGGTGGATAAAGAAGTAGCAATTGGAAGCTGACCACAGACGCAATATGATAACGCTTGAAAAGTGAGACTATCATCCTCGTCACTTTCGTTTGAAGACACAGAAAATGGTGGAGTCGTAGGAGCAGTTGAGCCAAAATCAAAGGATGGTTGACTTTGAAGCTGAAAACTATTTTCGGTTGGACTCAAAATTTGATGTGGTGAATTGGTGCCATGTGATATTATATTTGTTGGGTCGAGTGTCATGTGAGCTGAAGAAATTTTAGTGTGGGTATTAGAATCGAACTCTGAAGTTTGTTTCCCAAGAAAATGATCTGCTTGTAGCTCTTCAATTTTCATTTTTAATATCGTATTTTCTTCGACGCTTTTTGATAAACTTGTTTCAAGCTCTTGAATTTTACTCTCCAATTCTTTCACCCGTTGTTCTTTTCGTTCACGATATGCTCGCTGGGCTGCTCGATTTTGAGCTTGGCGTTTCTGTAAGAAAGAACGTGAGCCGAAATTGGATAAATAGGTAGCAGAGTTTGAGCACGACAAAAAGAGTATTTGAAATGGCCACTTACTGAGCTTGGGATGGTGGTTAAAAGTTTTCTGCCTGGTTTCCTTTTTGGCACATCTTGATCGAGAGATATTTCAAATTGTTCAGTATGCCAAATACATGGCTCTGATTTTTTCATGGAAACAAAATTATCTAGTGAGAATGTGAGAAAAATGAAAAGTTTGAGGCTCGTAAAAAAAATAGCTAGAATTTTTCCATACCTGATATTGATGGGCTACTTTGATATGAAGGACAGCTTTCGTGGTGACTATCTGAAAGAAATGGATTTTTAGAGTTAGAAATTATGAGGGGTATCTTTGTTAAAAATTATTAGAAAATGAAAAAAGAAAACTCACAACGACTTGCTTTTGTTAAACCTCCTTTAATTGGAGAGTCCTCCTCATATACTTGAGAATTTCTCTTTAATGAATGATTGGTATAAATAGTTTGAGAATTAGGTGAGTTATCTGGCAATGAATTTAGCTTATTTCGAGAAACTGTTTTTCCACTTGAAGCCGTATTAGATCCTTGATATAAAGATTTCATATTTGTGAATGAGGCAGCTGTTAAAGCTTGTGAAAAAGTAAAATCATTTTTTTCATAGAGTGGTTGCATTTGAATTATTTTTTAATTTTTTTAATTTTTTTTTACAAAAATGAAATGTGAATTAGAGAAAGTATCAAAGGTTGGTGGGTCAAATTTATGTAGAAAGTGAAACTCCCAAAAAAGAAGCCAAAAAGATTATCTCGTGGCTTGAAGCCAACAAACAATACACCCGATGCCCTGAAATTAAAGCCAGGCTAAATTTGTATTGTAATTCAATGCCAAGCATTTCTTTCAAGGGATTTATAAATTTAGTATTTTAAGTTTTCCATTGCATGTTTACTTGTGGGAGAAAAGGAATGAGAATTAGTAACCACGTGCTTCGGAGACATATGCTTATTCTTTGAAATTCTTTTTTATAATTTTCTTTATTATTTTAACTTTGGGATTATTGAAAAAAAAAAAAAAAAAAAAAATCTTTTTCATTTTTGTTTACCTAATCGTTAGCTAATTCATATGTAGAGATGGAGACCCTGGGAACTTTCAGGGTAAAAATGACATGAGTCAAAAGTATAGGGTTCGGTCGAAAGAAATATATGAAATTACCGATTAAAATGATACAATTTTTACGATAATTGTGCGCTGGTTTTTTTTTTGATTTTTCGTAATTCAATAAAGGTGATCTAAAAATGGCGTCAAAATGCGTAACGCGTTTATTAAAAGTCAAAAAGTGATAGGGTTTCTCACATCAAATAATCGATAAATGAAAAATGGAAAGGATTTTTTTATTATTAATAGACCAATCAAAATTTCGGAAAGCATTTTTTTACACAAATATCTGGAATCGATGAAAGAAAGTATGAAGATCACGCAGCAATAAATTGTCGATCGTAATTTAAGATTCCAAAAATAATTCAAATTGAAATAGATGCTTTTTTAGTCTGTGAATTTTATCGAGACAATTTAGCTTTTTCATTTAAGAAAACAAAAAACAATTAAAATTGAGGAAATGATTTCCAAAAGTTTCTACGTTAACGAATATTTACCTTTTACAAAATTCGTTAGAGTTATACAATCAAACTCCTATGCATCACCCTTGTTGGTAAATGTACAATCATTCAACATCTCGCATGATCAAGCATATTTGTCAGCGGGGGGGGGGGG
>JAAOMT010000760.1:410887-538778 GCA_016748015.1 Geosiphon pyriformis | reverse complement strand
AAAAAAAAAAAAAAAAAAAAAAAAAAAATTGAAATCTTGTAAATTATTATGATAAGATTTGGTAAATAGACCTAAAATTGAAGAAATATTTTAGGTTTAGTCAATTTGGTTAGTAAACAAATCAATAAATAAAGAAAAATTTTCAATTCTGAAGCCAAAATGAGTATATACCTAAACCTTATTCCAATTTGGGTTTTTACAGAATTTCGATTTATAATTATATATATATATATATATATATATATCCCTCATCAAGAATAGGCTGAAAAATTTTTTTACTATGTCATTCAGGAATTAATTTATGAGGCGAATCGTTGTTGATAAATTTTCATAAACAAGCGCTATATTAAGAAAAAAAAAATAATCATTTGAAATTTAGGTAGTATAGTTTGTCAAATCTAATCTAATTTTTTTTTCTTAAGGAAATTGCAATCTGTCTACAAAACCTGATTATAATCACGTGGAAATTTGATAGAATTCTAATCTAACTCGAATCTAAATATTTGATTCTTTCATGTTGAGAAATTTTGAATTATCTGAGATATATAATCTTTTTTCACATTTCAGTAGTATGAAATAAATTTCTTTAAGAGATCGTTTCTTTTCTTGAATTGTGAAAAAATTCATAAAAGATATGAACAGAGAAGAATTTTTAATAAATCATAAAACTAGTCAGTACATATTGGAAACAAACGATCGATCAAATGTGAAACTCAATATTTTTTTTAATTGTAACAATATTTTTGAAGCCTGCACCATCATCATCATCATCATCATCATCATCAATTCCCCCTAAATTTGTGTTACATTATTCCAAATGATCAAAGTAAAAATATGGAGGGCACAACAATTTAATTATTTGAGATACAATTGGACAAATTTAATCCCATAACTCCTGAAATTTTAATGTATATGTTGTGGCCTGGAATACAAATATGATCGATTGACAATTGGGGATATGTAGTTTCGTGCCCAAAATCAAAATCAAAATCAAAATATTAATCATTTATTTTTTATTGAAATTAATATAATCTCCAAAGTATTAAATTATGATATGAAAAAATTTGAAATAAAAATTTATATTTTTAAAAAAAAAAAAAATATTTATTATATTAATTAATTTGAATAAAATCAAGTTGCATACTTTTGTTACCATTGATTGATAGATACTTTGAAAATTAATAGAGATAATTACGAACTTTCAATTCGTACAAACTAATTTGCAGCAGCTAAACCATTTATTAATTAAAAAAAAAAAATTGTCGCAGATGATAAAGTTGTGTGTGTGTGTGTGTGTGTGATTCTATTTCATGTAATTTTATGTAACGTATTATTATAAATTTAACTTTTCCTTTTTTTGGATAGAAAATATTAATCAGTTGGAAAAGAAAAAGTTTTTTAAAATTATTCATTAAAGATAGAACCCTTGTCTTCCGAAATTTTACTAAACTTTTCAAAACCTTTAGAACCTGTATGGAGTTTGATTATATTATGGGTAGTAGAACAAAAAAGTATTGATCTACATTGCGGTTATTCCCTTTTGTATAATTTCCCTTAATTTTGTGTTTCGTACAACTTTAATGATAAAATTGTGGAACCCTCGAAGAAAATATTCTTTTGGGCCTATCTTCCTAAAATGGGAAACAAGTATCACCCCTGGGTCCAAACATCATGGTGGTAAGCTATGCATTATGAAGATCTTTACCTATTTGATATTGGATTAAGAAAAAAAAATTATTGGAAAATGTACAAAGTAATTTTTCCCCCGCAAAGAAACAAACAACAAATGTACAATCTTCCCTAATTTCCTTTTTCATCTTACCACTACTACCAACTACTACTATTACTACTACTACTACTACTACTACTACTACTACTACTACTACTACTACTACTATTACTACTACTACCACCATCACCACCACCAATTAAAATGATATCAGGTTCCTGCCGATATAGGAAATTTTAATCTAGGAAATTTATTTTTTTTGCCAATGAAATTCCATAATAATTTCAAAAGAAATTTGAAAATTCATGCGAGCTGAAATGCCGTTATGGTTACTTGTTTAACGATATAAACTAATGTCATTTACCAAGATGTCGTGGTCGAAGTATGACCTGACAAAAAGTTCTAAACCTTAAAACAAAGAACAAGAAAGAACTTTCTGTTATCAAAAAATTTTAAATGATAATATTGAATAATTTGCCTCAAATTATTGACGCATAAATTGATAATTATAATTTATGAGTTTTGAAAATTGTGTCATTAACAAAACTGTTTTGGGCAACAATGAAATTTGACTTGTGGGTGTTTCTATGTAAAATAACCGGTCAATGCTTAGAATTACTGAAATTTAAAATGACACAAATCAGCCACCTCATATGAAATAAATAAAGAGGTTTGGGATGCCCAAAGAAAAATTATTCATTATCATCATCATTATTATCATCATCATCATCATCATCATCATCATCATCATCATCATCATCCAACTACCCTCAAATATTAACATAAACCATGAAATCATTCACTTCCATTCTTTTAGCTGTTGTTTTAGTTGCTGGCATAAACTCCCAAACTGTATATGCCCAAGCTAATACTAATAGCACTTCCACGACTTCATCAGCTTCAAATGCTTCTACTAGTACTCCAACCGTACCAAAAACTTGTGAAGAAGTTTTTCAAAGTGACAAATGCACAACCTGTCAAGATACTTTCTTTAAAACTCAACTACAAAAAGACAATCTTATTGGTTGCACAACTTTAGTCGGTGTAGATATAAGTAGCCCTAAGTTTGAAGCTGACCTTACAGCTGCTTGTGGCTTGAAGTGTGATACAACAGTCGCGAAAACAGTTGTTAGCTCGTTGGAAAAAGATTGCAGTGATGATTTGAAAAAATATTTGCAAGTTGTTAGCGGCGCTGAGAAACCTTCGGCCGAAAATCAATTTGCACTTAATTTAGGTAAATTTTGGACGGCAATTTATTCGGCTACCCCAGCTACCCAAGCTTTGTGTCTAAAGAATTCTAACGGCAGTAAGTTAAAATATATCATTTATCCTTGAAAATTTTTATTTTCTACGACTACAAATGATCATCTCTAATCAAACTACTTTTGTTTTATAGTATTCTGCGCAGCTGAGATTCAAAAGAAGAAATTTGAGTTCGTCACAAGCAAAGTAAAAGGAAATTTTGCATTAGTTCCTTTTGGTCTTACACCTCCAAATGCCTTGGTTAGCTATCAAGTTGAAAACACCAACAAAACGGAGAATGTGATTTTACCCAAGGATATTCTTTGCAGTGATTGCTATGTAAAGATCTCACAACCATGGATTGATTACGCTGCAAAGAATCCATCAAGTCTTGAATCATTGAGAACCGCTGTAGACGCAATCATCAAGCCGGTTACTAGTAATTTTACAAGTGAATGTAACCTAAAGACCGACGTTGTCAAAAGTAGCAACAGTACCACCTCGGATGCTATTACAATGAGCAAAGCAAGTTTTGGATTGGCTGCTGGATCTTTGATTGTTTCATTTCTTTTTTCTCTTTAAATTTTTTGCCTTCTTAATTTAGAAGCAATTTTTTGTAAAGGGAATTTCATTTAGTAAAAGAAGGAATATATACTCCCCTTTCACTTATTTATCCATAGAATCTCATAAGATTTCTGCATACTGTACCAACATTTTTTCAGTAATATAATTTTCTACATAATAAATTACATAATTGATAAATTGTGAATAAATAAACATTATCGATCATTGAAAAGAAAGCTGTTTGTAAATTTTTTTGGAAATTCCAAAAAAATGGGTAAAGTCAATTTTAGTTTCAAGATTTTTCAAACAATGTCCATGTATACTGTTCAACCATAAAGGATACTGAATAATAATTAAAACCCATGAATGAAAATGAGTTAATATTATGGTATGAGACGAACAGAAATAAAATAAAATTTTTATAACTTTAATTTAGAAATTTGGGCGAAGTAGTTCAGTCGGGTGAACTTTTTTTTCATTTTTAAATAATTTTGATCCTATAATATAAGATAGATGGTTTAAATTATCATAAATAATGATTAGTTTTGTTTTTCGACAAAATTATTGTTAAAATAGGCTAATTAGATTTATAGTAATAAATAGGGCAATAAATATTGATTTAAACGGAAACAGCATATATAAATACTTTTAACAGTTATAAATTTACATGTACCATGATTTGATTTTACCTGATATGGCCTAAATCTATAAATAGAATGAAGACTGATATAGTAAATAACTTTTTATTTTACTGTAGATGATGTAATCTTTTGATTGATATATTCAACGGATATTAAAAGAAAATTTTTACAAATTTTTCAAAGGTATCATTTTTTTTAGGTAGTTTTTAAACAAAAATTTATTTAAAATATTTCAGAGAAATTTTAAATCTGATATCATTTAATGAATTCGAGATTATTTATAAATGTATAATGTAAAAGGAATTTTTTTTATTTTTATTTTTTTTTAATAAGTCAACTAAAAAATTCAGGTTAAAACGAGATTTTAGACTGTTTATTAAAAAAAATTTTTTTTTTTTGTAAAAAATAATAATAAAAAATTTAAAAAAATACCTTTTTTTTTTTTTTTTTTTTTTTTTTTTTTTTTTTTAATTTTCCAACTGAAAACTAAAAACTTTTTAGATTGAAAATATTTTAAAATTTAAATTACTGTACAATAAATATTCATGAAAAACTCTAAAATTTGATTACTGTTTTTACAACTTGTTCATATTTTTGTTATAGTTCATTAAAGGCGAATTAATCTTGATTGATTGTAACAATGCGCCATTGAATAAAAGTTGGGACAGAAATTTTTTTTCTTCTTCTTCAGAGATAGCGTATGAAAACACAAAGAAAGTTCTCAAAACCCAAATATTTTTAATTTACAGGATTTTGTTTAAAGTTTTCTTCTCGTAGATTTCTTTCAAAACATGGGAGGACAATTAGACATAAGGGTACTTTTCGGCGGTAACGTTGCAAAATAAAAATAAGGACCTTTATGATTCCGCTCACTAGTTACCAATCCTCCTATAGCGCGAGAATTACAAAACTATAAAAAAGAACAAGATTTCAAAAAATGAGAAAAAAAAAAAATCTAAAATACTGAAATTCTTATCCTTTTAAACTTACTTCTGACTCTAAAAATTTTTGTTGATCAGTTCGAGTTCCAACACATTTATAAACCGCTGAAGACATTTTACCCTTTATAAAACATTCACAATTCTCTTGTTTAATCCAATATTCAGTTCCATAATGTAACCATGATTGTGTTTCTGTTGGCTTTGGATATTTAGGTACGAAATCATTCATGTTTGTAACTCGATACACGGAGTTTGTTAGTAGTTCGTTGACATACTGAGCAAATTGAAAGTTTCCTAAACGTGGCTGGCCAAACGTAAATACTGCGATGGTATAAGAACTTTGCAACTTTTTAGTTATTTCAAGGGCTGCAAGCATTGCATACACTAATGAAAAAGAAAAGATAATTAAGAGTTTTAATAGGAAATATTTTTTTAAAAAAAAAAAAATTGCTAGACCACAATAATATTTTACCTCCACCAACACCATGACCAACAAAATTAATGCTACTAATTAGACGATGTTTCTTCATTATTTTTTTCTCCAATGATGGCCATGCTAACAGGAATTGTTCATAAAATTCCTCATCTACCATTGCCCCTTTGACACCTGGATAATGAAACATTTTTCTAATAGATTTTCGAAAATTGGAAGAAATTTCTTGACCTCTAAATAAGATATCAAATATTCCAGGGTTTAAGGGATCTACGAGTACTTTTGCTTAAAATTTTTTTAAGTTGGTAAAAATTGATGATTTTTTGAAAAAAAATGATTTCAAAAATAAATAATTTGAAAAAACCTCAATCATATACCGTAAAATTTTCGGTCATATTTGTCATTTAAATGATTTAAACAGGAAGCCATTGCTGCAGTACGTGCATAATATCCTAGTAAAACTCTTATTGGATTATTAATACTCAAACGAAATCTTTTTTCAGGAATAATTTCGATTGATCTCGATAAAATCCTCAACGGTTCTTTAAGAGAAGTTTGAATTTGAGTTGATCTAGAAAATTTAAGTGATCCAGATAAAATTTTTTGATGGCTTTTTTATTTTTTTTTGGTTTGAGATCAATAGGGGAATTACTTCCTACATTTGATCTGACGATGATCGTTTTGATATATAACCAGCGAACTCAATTTTCTTTTCGTTTAAGACTTCTCCATAGGGAATATTAGAAACATTTCTATTTTGAAAAAGAAGAGTAAAAGATGGTTTGCTAAAATATAAATCACAAATTGCCAAAAAGATAACGGTCCAAAATTTATTTCGAACAAAAAACATTTCCCAGTACAATAATTGATTGATTTTTGGCTTAAATAGATATAATTTTTATTAATAAGAAATAACTTTTCACGAAAATAATTTTGAAATTTTTTCTCACCTAGGGGGCAAGTTTGTAGTTTCATTAATTTCACACCGTTTATTCGATCGATGTTTTTATAACTAATACAAAATTTTATTCCTAATTTTCGGAGATGAGGGTGGATTAAAAAATATTTTAAAGTTTAAACAAAAACAATAACAATAACAATAACAATAACAATAACAATAACAATAACAACAATAATAATAATAATACTAACAATAATAACAACAACAAATATTTGATATTGGTATTTTAGTTTGTGCAAAGTTTTGATTTAAAAAAAAAATTTTGAATCTTATTTCATATCGATATCGATAAATTCTGTGAAAAGTGTATGATAATAGGAAAAAGTTTCATGAAAAATTCTTTCATCATTATTAACAATCAAATTACTGACGATTTTATTCTTAATGACAGTCAACAAATTTTATAGAACATGAGACCAAGATTCATGAGACCAAAAGATTCATAAAACCAATTAATTATTGAACTTGGAGCCAAAAGAAATATATATTCTCTAATAGGAAAGCAAAATCCAAGTTCAAAGATTTTATGCTTGAGATCAAATGGAAAGCAAAAATAATGGTTTTTAAAAATTTGAAATTTGCGGGTTGGGATTTGGAAACAGCTAGAGATGATTTTTTGATTCTCCTGGTGAGATGATCAAATTTTTTGTTAAAAAGCTATATTTCTTACGGTGAAAATTTTACGCAAATTGAAAAGGAATGAAACTGATTTTAGGGATAAAATATTTAATAATTGGTAAAGTAAAATATCATTGTCCTTACACTGCCTTTAAAAAGGACTATGTCACTATCCTTCAAAATCGGCGGTAAATCATAATCCCCACCCCCCCCCCTCCCAAGCAGGAAAAGGACGAATACGCTACGAATAAAATATGTAACATCTTTTTAACCGAGATCAAATATGGTCACCATCACCAGAATCGAATTCAAATGAAATATAAATTTTTTTTGTAATCTATTTTGGGAGATGCGTGGAGTTTATTATGTCATTTGTACGACGACTAAATCGATTAAAAATTGAATGGAATGCTTTTGCATTGGTATTGTAGTAATTTCAATGTAATCATAATTACTTACCAGTTAAATATAACTTTTTCTCATATGATTATAAAGGTAACAACAATAATAATGGCATGACATTTTAAATGGATGAAAGAGATTTACCTTTTAAAGAATTGAATCATCAACATGTCATTTTAATCAAGAATTTAGTGAATAAATTGATATCAGTTGATAACATTTTTATTGAGAGCATTTTCAATTAAAAAGTATTTAAAATGTTCTTTTTAAAATAATTTATTAATATTTCAAAATTTCAATAAAATTTGACGAAGCCTAGAAAATTCTACGAGAAACAAATCATCTCCTCCTTCATCAAAGGTTCTCTTACTTTTTCAATAATTTCTTTGACTACCTCGTCTGCTTGATTATTTCCATTTACAACAACGATCCTTTCCTCATCCTTTTCACTCGGTTCCTCCAAATCTTTAAACTGGCTTTCCAGCATTCCAAGTTTCATAAAATGACCTTCCCGCCTCCTTATCCTTTCCTCTAAAACCTTTTTACTAGTCTTCAAATAGACAAACCAAATTTTGACAGAATTATCCTTTGAAATACCTTCCCTTAAAAAATCTCGATAACTTTTTTTCAAAGCTGAACAAGCAATGATAATTCCTTTAGGTGGGTTCGAGGATTCCTTTATCAATGAAAGAAAAGTATTCAGAATAGATCGAAACCATGGAAATCTATCGGTGTCTGTTAAAGGGAGACCTGAACACATTTTTTGAATGTTTGATTCAGAGTGTAAGTCGTCCCCGTCTATGAAGGGAAGTGACAAGGTTTTTGAAAGATAATGTCCTATATGGGATTTGCCTGATGCGGAAGTACCCTAAAGAAATGTGCATAAAGTAAAGAAAGTTAATTTCTTGGTTGGTTGGTTGGTTGGTTTAAAAGTTTTTAACCAATGTTGAACTGTTAATTTGTTTGATATTAAAAAATGTACATACAAAAAAAGTAAGATTTACCATAATAACCAAAATTTGAGTCGGTAATAAGTTTTGTTTCATATTTTTTTAACGTTCAAAAGAAACGTGATGTTTTTATTCTCTTGATAATTTATTGAGGTGTTTAAAGAAGTTTTAATTTCAAAAAATAAACATAATTCAGTTAAATAAATTAAATTCTTTGGTGGAGAATTTATAATTCTGAATCAGCCATTAGCTGGTATTAGTCATCCTTTACATTCTGATCTCGAGTCATGGTGAAGTAAAATGACTAAAAGTGTGGGAATTATTTCTAACTAAATAATAAAATGCCAATAAATTGAGATACAAGAAAATTTAAAATCCATTTTTTCCGGTTTTAATTATGAATCTATTGATCATTTATAAAAGGGTTATTTTAATTTTTTTTAAAAAACAAACATCCAAATTCGTCCTTTGTTTGTCTGATTATTTGGATTATGTCATACAGTTTTTTCTTGATTGAATATTTATTTTAGAAAAAAAAAAAAAAAAAAAAAAAAAAAAAAAAAAAAAAAAAAAAAAAAAAAAAAATGAAATACAAAAAAGGGTAAAAACTTCTTTTTGAATATTTAAGCAATCAAGAAATAAGAAGTCACGATTAGCAATTGGAAGAATGTGAATTTTTTTTTTTTACGGGAAAAATTTGCAACCCTTTTTGGCTTTTAATAAAAAAACTTCTAAAGTATTTTTAATTGTCATAGAGATGTTCAAATGTACCCCCAGGGTGTTTCGAAAGCCTTTTTATGTAATAGAGTTTATATACTAGTTTCAATTTCCAATCTAACCTGCTTAAAAGAACAAATCTAAGCCTAAAACCGATCTCCCTTTTTCAAAGCCATTTAAAACATTATTATTACTATTATCATCATTTTTAAATATGTAATCAATGCCAAATGTGCATAATTAATGCTTAGAACATTCTAAGGATCATTTCTTTTTCTACAAATTTTGTCGATTCAAGTTTTACCCTTATATATATATATATATATATATATATATGTACTATATCCCAATATCTCTTGAAATAGTATCGAGGCGTTGTTTTACAAATTGACTAAACAGATTAGTATAAAGAAATTGTACCAACATGCATGATAGGTTAGCTGGAATTAAATGCTATAAATTCGAGGTGAAAAATTGAAATTATTGGACAACTTTTTGTAAGTTTTTCTTTCTGAAACTTTTTTTTATAATGTGGTTACATTTAAAAATACATCTTTTTGGTATCTTATTTATATGGTTTCAAACTTTGTCAATCGTTTATTCTCGACCAAGGAATTCAATTGGCAATCCGATTCCAGATAAAACTTGTGAATCATATTTTGGAGTTAAAGATTGTTCAACATGTCAAAAATTAATCTACTTGGTGCCATCTTTTAATGGATGTAATTACGTTGGAGTAAATAATGCCGGAATTTACTATGAAAACGGATTACGACCTAAGTTGTTAAAAGATTTGACCGAATTCTGTTCCAAACCATGTGACGAATTACCAGTGAAGAATTTTACAAAGACAATTGTAAATCAATGTGAATCAGAAATTAATAAAGCTTTGGAAAATGGTTATTATCCTGGTGGCATTAATGAAAATAAAGAACCAAAAACTGATGAGATAAAAACCGGGATCGAAGCATCGAATAAATTGGACCAATTTTATCGAATGATTCCGTTGAAACGTTCCTTATGTATTAAAAGTTCAAAAAATGGTAATAGATTTTTTTTAAAAAACTCTTTTTTTATTTATTTATTTATTTATTTATTTATTTATTGAAAAAATCAAAGAGTTAACAATTGGTTCTAACCACTCTTTGCTGCTTACATTTTGATCCTTGATAGAATTCTGTACGATCGAATTATTTAATAAGACAACAGAATACGTTGCCGGTAAAACAAACAAGAGTTCCCTAAAACTAAATTCACCTTCATGGTTCTTTGAATGGAGAAGAATCAATCCCGTGACATCAATAGCCCAAAGTAACAACATTTCAATCCCAAGTTTGATTGGATGCGATACTTGTTATCAGAAAATCGCTGCAGAGTACGCTCGCTGGGTTATTGAAATGCCAATCGAAAAGACACAGTTTAAGAATTTTTATATAAAAGATTTTCAAGATCTTAATAATATAAAATTGCAAGATAATTGTGATATTCCAATTAGTATAGATACTAGTACTACTTACATTACTACTACTAATACTACTACCACTACTATTACTACTAATACTGTTACTACTAATACTATTACTGTTACATCCATTCCTACTACTACTACTAGTATCACTGTTACATCTATTCCTACCATTGTTACTAGTATTACTATTACATCTACTCCTACTGCTATTGCTAGTATTACTGTTACATATTCTCCTACTACTACTATTACTGTTACATCCATTCCTACTACTATTATTAGTATTACTGTTATATCTACTCCTACTACTACTGTCACTGCTACTATTTCTCCTCCCCCTCCTCCTCCTCCTCCAGAAGAAGAAGAAGAAGAAGAAGAAGATACATGTGAGTTATAAACTTGTAAGAAACCAATTTTTTAAAAATAGCCACTGTATAATTAACATAGAGTAAAAATTATTACATAAAAGTTTTTGGTACCCAATGAAAAAAATTAGGGAAAGAATTTGTTTCGTATTGATAAGCAAAAATAAATTTGACGCCATTTAAAAAAATAAATTTATATAATAAGATTCATCGAATAAAAAAAAATTTAATATTATAAAAATATTGGAGATTATCATTAGATCTTTTTATTTAAAATTATCTTATTTTTTTTTTTTAAATTGATTCATATATATACTTGTACCACAAAATCAATTTTTGAAACTTTTGCAACAACAACAGCCATTAAATTATAATTTTTACAAAATATCAATAATATATTTGTTTCGTTTAAATCAGGAATTAAAATAAATTATATAAATATTATAGAAATAATAAAGTTTTTATTATGAACAGAAAAAAATTAAAGAGATTTGAGACGAAAGACTAATGACTCTTATTTAAAAATTTTTACCTCTATCAATCTTGAGGAGGTGTAAAAAAAAATAATTCTAAATTTAAACCAACAACATAAAAAAAAAGATACTAATCAAGGCACTAAACATTCCAACTAAATTCAAGTTTTCAATTAATAAACCGTTAGTACCAGAATTTAACCCTTTATCAATAGAATTACGGCCAGATGAAGAACTACGGTCAGATGAAGAACTAAATTTGAAATCACAACTAGATGTTAGATTTCCTTTAACTGGAGCCAAACTTTGATCAACCAAATTCTTAAGATCAGTGATGATAAGAGGAGTGCTGTTGGTGTAATTAATCCATTGTGTTACAATGTCTTTATAACTATCACTGCATAGAATATTTTTCGGAATTGGAGTAGCCGTTCCAAAAATACCATCGTCAGTGTTATAAGTTAGAAAACCTGATGGGGGATTAAAATCTTCATTAATGTCATCGAGATAGGCCCCAGTAGTGCTATTAGCCAGGTAATTTTTCATTTCGTTTAACACATCAAGAATCGTGTATTCTGATAGAAAATAAAATAAAATAAAATTTCAAATTATATGAAATGATATGCAAGTTTTCAAAAGAAATTCAATAAAAATAATTATCAAATACATTTAGTATATACCTTGATTGGCATTCTTCAAACAATAAGAATTTCGTAATGGAATTGTTTTATAAAAATCAGTCACTACTCTTTTAATACTTGAATTAAATCCATCTCCATTATCATTCTGAGATTTTATTGCCGAACTAATTTCCAAACTACAACTGGTTTGAATATTTTCAAGAAATTTTTTCACAGCGCCTGAATCACATTTTTCTCCACAATAAGAGTCCAATTCACTTTTATAACTTTCAAATCCCATAAAGATTGTCGGATCTGGTAAACATTCTGCAGCAGAATCTGGGGAATTTGAGTAGATAGCTTTTTGACAACTAGTACAACTGGCTACTTTAAATTGTTTTTCGCAAGTCTTTGGTTTACCAGAACCAGAAACAAAACATAAATTGTTATAACAATACATATTGTTGCCGTTATTACTATTGATCACGTTGTTGTTGTTGTTGTTGTTGTTGTTGTTGTTGCTGTTGTTGCTGTTGTTGTTGCTGTTGTTGCTGTTGTTGTTGCTGTTGTTCGTGCCTTTATTTGAACCACCGAAAGTAGGTTTGGCATCGACGTTAATTTTAATGAGAGTTAAAAAAGTTAGATATATGAGGATTGATGTGAATTTGGCCATTTTTATTTGAACTTTAAATTTCAAAGGAAATGATGAAAAAAAATTGTTCAGATTTTCAGCAAATTATCTCTTTTTATGTTCAAGATTCACTGGAAAAATAAGAAAGCCAAGAAAGAAGGTTGAAAAATTTATAATCTCAAAGTAGGAGAGGCTTATACATGTTCAAATCTTGACTTTCATTGTTCTAGAGCCTTATGATTGTGCATCCCCCGTTTTCTTTATAATCCCAAATCCTGACACATTAACTTTATCAAGAGATTTATTTAAAAAAAAATTACTCGGTATCAAAATTTTTAAAACGTCTGATTTGTTCTTTTTTCATCCCATAACTGATAAGAAAGATAATCGTTCTAACTTGGGATATTTTTAGAACCTTGCAAATAAACAACCCAAAAAAAGCCTGATACCCTAAAAATGACATAGCGTCCTGTGAAAGTCATGCCTGTGAGTGAAAAATTCTCTTTCAAGTAAATAAAAAAAAAGAAAAGTTGGGATATCATATGTGAGTCGCGTTGTATGTTGCTTAAAATTGCTCATGTGGTTGTGGGCGAAGGAATAGTGAGATAAGAAATAGTATGGCATTTAGAGTTTGCCAAGTAATCGTTAATAGATGAAATCTTTTTTAAAAAAAACTTCCTTTGATTCCAGATTTCCCAAAATTATCTATTTAAAACCATTCAATTTCATTTCTAGTCTATTTAACGTACAATGATCATTAAAGCAATCATCTGAACACTGATACTTGATCAAAACTTATAAATGTAATCTAAACCATAAGACAATTATGGTCATCATAAAAATCCCAAAGAGATTAATATCTAACACTCTAACAGCACCGCTAGTGTTTTCCATATCGAGTTCAAAATTAGTTGTACCAGCATTTGATCCAATCACATTAAACTTCACCCCACACTCTTGACTTACACTTTTTTTCACGTCATCAATATGGCTTTCATAAAATCCTTTCAACATGTTATTCGTAAAGGGAAATGTGTTTGGGTACTCTACCCAAGTTTTCACAATATTGGTGAAACAATCTGTACAAGAGATATTCTTGGGTAAAGGTAGTAAGGTTTGTTGACTATTAACTGTCTCTTTAGTTGTCACATTTGTGCTTTGATCTTTATTTTCGAGGAGAATTCTTATTTGAGTATCAGGTGGGGAGAGTTTAATATAGGCATCGCCAAATTGATTAAGGCTTGAGATGTAATTGCTGACTTGGGATTTCAAATCAAGCAAACAGTATCCTGTATACAAAATAAAATATGTGAAACGTTAATATTTAGTCTTCCTAATCTCATTCAAGAAATTCACCTAAAAAATAAATTTTCTTTACCACCACTCGAATTCTTTGAACAGTAAGAGAAGCGTTGTGGCAAGGTAGAATATAAGGCGTTAAAATACAACAGCACACCATCGTCCTTCAACTGATTTTCCTTTCCAATTATAATTGTCATGTTTAAACCTTTTAATTCATCTCGACAATCATTTTGAACTTTGTTTAAGAATTCATGAACTACATTTTCCTCGCAAGGTTGTGCACAAAACTGTTCAAGATTTCTGGAAAGTTGTATAAGGTTTACATTTGGATTGAACAAATTCGCAGCGAAACATGATTTTAAAGTTTCATTTATATAAGGAGAGTAAAGAATCCTTTGACAAGTTGTACACAATGGAATACTAAGCAGTGATTCACAAGTTTCTTGTCCGGAAGTTGGAGATGAGTCTTGGTTAGGAATTGTAGTAATTGGGTCTGATAAGCCTAGATCATACGGGGAGGATATTTCTGGCCTAACCATATCTGAAGCTAAAACTAATGATGTAGAAGCTGTAAGAATGAATAAATTTCTAAAGATTCCTTTCATGATGTAAATATTTCCGGGCTTTGAAGGATGGAATTGAAAGGATAAAATATGTCACAAGGATAAAGTTAAAGTTGAACTCAATCCTAAATACTCAAGCTTGAAAAAAATTGAAGCTGTTACCGCAAAGAGGATTTCTTTTTTGTAAAATCAACAGGGGTTATTAGAATTTATGTTTTAATTATCCACGGCAATTAAGTTCCCGAATTTCAAGAAACCTGCCACATGCTCTTTCGTCTCCTACATTATTTTTTTCTCCGAGGGTACCATGCGTCAGTTACTGTAACTCTTTGAATTTTTGTATTATATTAATCCAAAGCTTCTGCCTATTTTTATCTTGGTTTGTTACATTTTATCATTCTAAACTTATTTTGTGGTTGTATCTCGAAACAAGACGTCAATGCTTAAAGAGTTTGTGAGTCGTAAGGTGGGGAAATTGTTGAATGCTGCTGCATCAAATGTGAAAGAACGGAAAAAAATTGTGATTTTTCTGGATCAATCAAACAATGGAATTGGGCGTTAGGATTTAAAAAGTACCGAGCTTGGATGTTCTCGCATGTCCCAGTTAAATTGCGTAAGATTGGCTCATGAGATATCGCTCTTATTCTCTTATTTCATTTAGATTGAAATGTTTTGACACGAAAGAGATCACAATGGAGTATCGTTTCTCCTGATATTTCTTTGCGCAAATATTCGTTTTTGTGATACTATATCAATTGGGAATTTAATTATCTAGAATTGATCATAGAAAAAATTCTTTATCCTGGAAATTTGTAAATAAATTTTAAGGAAAAAGTTTATTGAATATTTTAAGCTGACTTTTTAAGAATTATCAAGATGCTACATTTTGAAGCTTATTTTTTTCGGAATTAGTTTTTGGGATAAATATAACCGTTGAAACGACCAAATTCTTTTAGCGTCAATAAAACAAAATATGTTTAAAGTATATTAAGTAATAAAAATTTATTTTAAGTTTTGTCTGAAAACAAAAGAATATTTTCTGTTCCATCAAAAAAGAACCATTTGAAAGAAAGAAAAATTATGGTTTTTTTTTGTCAGTTTTGAAATATAAATTCTTATTTTCAATGTTCAATAGAATATAAAAATATTTTTCAATTAACTTATCATTATTTAATTATTGGTAAAATTGCATTTTTATTTAATATATTATTTTTAATTTAATTAAAATTAATTAAAAGCTTTAATAATCCATTGATTCTTGTAAAAATAAACAAATATTTTTATGAAAAAAAATAAATCCAAACTGTGATAGTTTTTTATAATATATATATTTACCTTAAACAGTTCATGATAAATTTTGATATTGGTCAAAATCTTTTTTTTTTTTATTAAAATTTTTTTTAGAATTACATTAAAAATTAAATAATAATTATAATTTTTTAGATTTTAGATTTAACTTTTAAATTTATTTAGTTTAAATATTTTTTTAGAATTTGTGTAAAATTAAGAATTTAAATATATTAAATGTAAAATAATAATAGTAATATTTTTTATTTAAGTAACAATAAAACTTTTATAAGTTTTTTTTTTAAATAAATTTTATTTTTAATCAGACCCAAATTCTATAAAAAATTGTACAAAACTGCTATAAATTACAACAATTTCAATTAATTATGCTATTTAAAATTGATTATGATAATTTTTATCAATTTTCAATTATAAAAAATTCAAGTAATTATAATATTTAAAAAATTTTCTAAAGTTGGTGCATACAAGAATTAGAGAAGTAAATTATAATATCATTTTTACTTTTAATATATTCGCTTGATCAATTTTTTGAATTAATTATAATCAAAAAAAAAAATTAGAATAAAATTAAAAGTAAAATTACTCAAAACTTATTATAATTATTACTATTATTATTTTAATTTGTTTTAATGTCAAAAAAAAAAAAAATTTTATATTAAAATATAAAGAATTATTCAATAAAATATAATTTAAAATTTTGAAAAGTTTACTTGAGCTTACACTTTTCAATTAATATTGAAGAAAAAAAATGCATAAAAAATTGTATTTTGAAAAAAAAGTTTTTATAATATTTAATAATATATATTGATTTTTTAATATAATTTTAATGAAAGTTTTATTTTATTTTTCTGAATTATTAGATTTATATTGTTATATTCCTAAATTATCTAAGGTTTTTAAATATAAAAAATAGTAAATTTCTAATAAAAATTGTCAAAATTAGTTACAATTGAATTCCGAATCTTTTATTTTGTTATAATAATAGTTTTGTTTTAATTTTTTAAATCTATTTCTATTTTTCAAGATTAAAATTAAATAGTTAACCAATTATCATTTTCAAATTAATTTAACATGTTGTTATTTTTTTTGTTAAGCTAAAAAATAATAACACAAAAGTCTAATGTTTTTTTTTAAAATAAATTTTATTATTAAAATATTCATGAATATTTTTGGTTTGAACGTTTTTGATAATGCATCGTGAGTGAGTGAGTGAGTGAGTGTGGCAAAGTTAAGAGTGAAATATGAAAAAGACGATTTAATTAATGATAATTATTATGTTTGATAGGTTTTTGTGATTTTTCTTTAAGCTTGTCATATTTGTTTTATTTTTTGCTAAAATCCAAAATGATTTTTATAAAAGATTAAAAAATTTTATAGTTAAAAAAATAAGTGACATTGCTATTTTTAACAAATTTAACTTCTGAGTTTTATAAATATAAAATTTTAATCATTCGTAAAGAAGCTATTAAGATTATTTATCTTTTCTGTCACAAGGAATTAATACTTTTTTTAAAGCATTAAATTTAAAGGTTGCTTTTGCAATAAATGTTGGTAGATATGCTGCTGATCAGGTTGTGTGTCTTTCCTGATTTGTATCATCTACGATAAAAAATTGCAGTTATGTTATGATTGACCATCCGAGATAAGATGATTGTGATGTATTAATATCCCTCAGAAAATTTTCGCAATTACAGTTCCTTTTCTTAACATTACTTGTAATTCCGTGGGAAGAAATGTCTTTTAAATATCAATACGAAAAATCCTCTGTCTCGTATGTATCGAAACCTAAATATTTTCTCCTCTTTTAAAGAAAACACATTCAACTTTTAATAAAATTTTCCAAGGTCAATGATTTTCAAAGAAATTGGGAGCCTCCAACGAGCTCTTTCGCTGATGAGCTGTGAGGATAGTGAGTCGGAAGAACTGAATAATCAACTTTTTACAGGGGAAGTCGATATATCAGTGAAGAGTGAAAATGATAGCGACTCAACAATAACGGATGAAGAAATTGACATATCACTCGATTTTGAACTATGTTGCACAAATTTTATGAATGATATTCAGAATGACCAAGATACATTTGAATTTGCTGTTACTGCTGAAAAAGGATCAAGGAATCCAAAGGAAAAATCACTTGGTGGATTTTTAACAAATACTCAACCCTCTCATCAAGATGCCATTCAATATTGGCTTCAGGTAGCCAACTTTCAGACTTTGGAAAGATCAAGGAATAAAAATCTACCCAATCACGAGAAAATTTCTTTAGAAATCTTTAAAGAAATTTGTTTTTGGCTGGGGCCTCATGATTTATTTGCACTTCAATTCACTTGCAAATATTTTCATGAACTACTCAGTTCTCCTATTGATACTATCACCCAAAAGATTTGGAAGACTGCAAGGCAAGATTCTTTAAACTACCTCACATTGTCACCTCCGCCCCAAATCTCTGAACAAAGTTATTTGGAGTTAACCATGTTTGATAATGGATGTCATCATTGTCATGGAGTAACAAATGATCAGGGTATATATTGGGGTGCCCTTCTTCGGCTCTGTCTAAATTGCTTAAGGAAAAATGTCATGAAGTAAGTGTTTAATCTGGGGATTCCCTTATGTGCACTTAGGCTGCTATTTGTGATATTCGGAAAAATTGACACGAAAATATTCATTCGCATTTAGTGCTGATGAACTTCGTGTCCATTGGGATATTCCAGAAGAGCTAATCCAAGCATCCCCTATCCTTACTAGCAAGAATATTTTTAAGGATGGGGCAAGTTATTATTGGGTCCCAGAAATTGCTCGTGGTTTGAATAAATATCTTCAAATCGACGAATCTCAAAGGCTGCAATGGCTTCAAGCTAAGTGGATCGAAAGTCAAGCTATAATGCAAAATATAATGCAAAGGGAATCACTTGATACCTTAAGAATTTTAGCTAAAACCAGGTATCAATTGAGATATTGAGGGTGAAATTATAATTATCCCCTAACTATATCAAAAATAATGTATGAAATTCTTAAAAATTTTGGAAAAGCAATATATTAAAGAATAAAATTCCGAGAATTTAAAGCAAATTTGATGAATGCATTGACTAAATTCAAAGAAAAAAGTAACTCATTTCAACCGATATTTCACATCTGTGAAGCCTCGAAATCCTCAAATGCGTCGGCATGTTTTTCTAGACATGCAATTAAAAAGAATTCCTGAATATATATTTAATGGGTTTGATTAATTTTAACACCCCTTATGAACTAATATTGAAATTCTGTTTATTCAACTAATATGAAATATTTTGGATTTCGTTATTTTTAGTAGAATAGAATTTTTTGCAGATTACAAAAGAGATCAATAGCTTACTTAAGAAAATAAAAAAATCTATCCGTTTTATTAGTTGGGGGCAAATGAGTTAAGGATAGTTTTTTAATATTGGAAAATATAAATGCTAAAATCATCAACCAGAATTTTAGACCTTTAATTTCCGTTTAAGCTATTAGAATTATTAAAATTTGTTTTATGAAAAATGCCATTAAGAAATTTTTATATCCTTAACTCGAAATTCCGTGATGAAATTATTTCCCTTTCAAAGGATCATGGATTAGTATTTGTTACAGTGTAAAAAGTCGCCAGGAATATTGATTTAATTTCCGAATTTTTGTCGATTTGCTCAATATATTTAAAATCTTTTTTGGAGTCTCCCCAAATGTTTAGCCAAGAAGAATTAATTATCAGAGAACCAAACCATTAGAAGTGGGGGCTAGACTACCAACTTCTTTTATTTACTAAGCAAAACTATTATTTTGATGTAGAGTAATGAAAAAAAAACTAAAAAGCAAATATTCTTGAATAACTAAAAAATCAAGTCTTTGGCTCAAAAAAATTTTACGATCATGATGAAAAACTGGTTTTAATAAAAGACATAATAATAGAAGAGAAAAAATTAGAAATATTTGAAAAGTTTATAAAAAAAAAAGTCAAATTCAAAATTTGGAAATATGAACAAATAAAAATATGGTTATTATTTCTTTGAAATAATACCGCAAACATTAACTTCGTCATTAACAGTCACAATAAACGGTTTATTAGCAATTCCATTAGCATCAGTAATATGCAAATCGGACTTGATGAATTGGAATGCTGGAATACCACCATTATTGAAGCTCAAGTAGGGTTGAATAGATGTATTTAAATCATAAATAGTGTCTTTAGGGTTAATACATGTTCCATTTTTTATAACAAAAGTGTATACATTTTCAGACTCCATTCCACTGTTAAATTGCCCTGTGATGGTGGTAGCGCCAGCAGTGCCTTGGAAGAAAGTTAATTCGCCACTAATTACTTTTTTATCCGTCGTTCTCAGAAATGCAACTTGTGCAGAAGTTTGACTGAATGTTTGACTGGGAATCACGAAGGTGGATGATGAGGCTACGAAAATTGAGATTAATTAGGATGAGTAAAATATTTTGATTCATTTTAAATATTCTTTGGGTATGAAGATAAGATAAATTTGAAATTTATTTTTTAGATTGAAAGTTTTGAGAGTAAATTGGTTCTTTTCATTGTTTCAGATTCCCTTTTTTTTTATATATTTCATTTATCAAACTATGCAAAGAACTTTTCCTCTTAAACAGATCCGATTTCCAAGGATCCTAACAAAAATATGAATCAAATAGGAGAGTTGCAAAATAAAATATCTTTTTTATCATTTTAAATTCAAATTCAGGATGAAAATGGGAAAAGAACAAATTCTTAATACATGTATTAAGATAAAATTTTAATCATCAAATCACAAATCTTACCACAGGTATTGTCTTTTTTGGCTTTAAGTCAAGCCGTGTCAAACTCATTAAAGTAATGGGAAATAGAATATTTTGAGCTGGGCATAGCCAATCATCAAGCATATCCAATTAAAGACATAATATACTAATATTTTAAGCCTCTTATTTCTTGTATCAGACGAAATCTTCATGATTTCAAAATCCATTAGGAACAGGGCGTAAGGTAAAGAGACTTACTAAAAGTTCTTTGATTGATTTCTTAGCGTTCGAGGGGAAATTACGTCATCTTATTGTGCGTTAAAAAACTTGTAATTAAAGTCATAGCTTTTAGTATCCTTGTTAACAATTTCATTTTTGTTCAATATTTGGTTATAAATTCACGGCTGCTATATGAAATGAAAACGCTTCAATAGTCATTTGCGATGGGCCGCTCTGCCCATCCTCCCATTTCTCTTTCACAAATAAACAATTGAAATAACCCGAACTTTACAATTCTTGCTATATATAGCTCACATTATTGCGGCGTAAAATGCTATCGGCTTAATTATATGGTAAAATTACTTGAAAAATCTTCAAAAGATTCTTTTCAAAAAGTCAATAATCAAAAGGTTTCTAAGAATCTACCATTTCGCTTCATTAAAACCAAAACTAAAGCTCATTTAGGTCCGTGTTCTGTAAGCCTGAAACTATGTTTTGCTTCTTTACAAGTTTTATGGCTTTCAACATGGTGAGTCCACCACATAATATCTTTAATGAAATTTTTTGTTTTGTTTTGGTTTGGTTTGGTTTGGTTTGGTTTGTTTTATTTTGTTTTATTGTGTTTTGCTTTGTTTTGTTTTGTTTTGCTTTGTTTTGTTTTGTTTTGTTTTGTTTTGTTTTGTTTTGTTTTGTTTTGTTTTGTTTTGTTTTGTTTTGTTTTGTTTTGTTTTTTTTCTTTTACCGTAAACTCTTGGAAAATAATAAGTCCATTAAAAGTAATAGAACCAAAGATTTTCTAGTTGTTTTTAGAAAATTTACAGGCTCAGGTTTCTTCAGGCGGTTCATATATTGTGAACTTTTAATCAAAATTGGTATCTTTTTGGAGAATGGTAAAAGTTTCTAACAAATGTGAACCTTTAGTTTTCAGAAAATTTTTTTGCAGAATCACTTATCAAGTTCTAATAAGATTACTTTATCTGTGGCGAGAAGGTTTCATGAGAGTCCCTAAACTCTGCCGAGCTTTTCTGGGCATAGATCCGGTGTTTGCTATTATAAATGTAAAATTAAAAGTTAAATTTGAATTAGCAAAAATTGTGACTCATCATAGATACTTTGGGTTCCTTCAGAGTGAATACATGTATCAATATTTATTCTGTGTTATCCATTAGTCCTAAAGGGTGATCCAATCTTGCTTTTGAGATAAGTTTAAAATCGGTGGATGGGATCTTCGAAAAATAAACAAAAACATGGCTTGATAATTTTTTAGTTGAAACACACTCTAAGCAATAAATATGTTTTTTAAAAATTCATACATTCATTTGTAAACTACTGTAAACGAAAAATAAAAATCACCGTATGATAAAAACTTGGAGCCAAGACCAAAATTATAATGTAAATTTTAGAATTTATTTAAAACAATTTCAAGTTTAAAAGTAAAATTTTAATTAAAAGAGTTCAATTATGATTTAATATTTTAATTGAAGAAATTAATTGTAACACACAGAAATTAGTGTTTTTTTTTTTGTTTTTTATATTTAAAAATACTTTGAAAATTAACGTTAAATGATTTTTAATAGCCATAAAGAATTAGAATTCCTTTTTTTGATGATAGTACCAACATTCCAATCTTCTGACAATCATTTATCACTCCTGAAAATCTCATGAGAGCTCAAAGTGAATAAAAATTTTTACATTTTCTATAGACTTGTGGGTACCTTGCTTCTCAGCATCGAATTTATTTTGATCTTGATTCTCAAAAGGTGACAAGATTCTCACATTTACAGGTTTTACTTGTTAAAAATTGTCATTCAGATATTCTCAACTTAAGAAAAATTTCGAAATGTGTAATAAAGTATTCATTGATCCTATTAGTTGTAAATTAAGTAATATCTATAACTTGTGATCGAAACCAGATTAAAAAAATTAACGATTCTTTGAAATTAGTTGAGATTAATTTATTATAATATATTCATGCGCCCCTAACAAAATACACCTAATAGTCATCATCCAGTCTTCGTAGTGGTACTATTAGGAAAGATGGTCCAGCCACGATCTTCGATGTAACTTTTGACCTGGAAAACGTTCCAAACAAAAATTTCGGTTAAATATTCATTTTACAAAAAATTTTAAAAACCCATAAACCTCATGGAAAAAAATTAAACTTACATTAAAAAACAATTTGATGTTGTATATAATTTGTAAGACGACCAATGCTGAACAGATAGCACTCACGATACCCGCAAAAATTTTATTCTTGCTAAAACAATAAATCATTGCGATCAAACCACCACCACCACCTTCGAAAAACCCAATTCCAATGAAAAATCCAAAAACAATAACGAGTGCTTGATTCAAGAAAAACCATCTCAATTGAGATATATTGTCATCTCTAGAAAAAATAAAAGTATTTGAGATGGGTTTAAAAGTATTTTTCAAAGTCGAAAAAAAAATTCAATTCTTCAAAAGATTGCCAATAAATTAGACCAAAAACGGTATATATACCTAAGGCCACGATAAAGAGAGTAATGACGACCGGCAAAATCAAATATTGGGAAGAACAATAAGTAGAGAAGTGATATGAAGATAGCTTCAATTCTTGTTCCCCCGAAATGGTTAACCGCCAATACACACACAGCGAAAACGTTTACGCCCAGCGTAATATAGAAAACTAATAATTACCCAAAAAACAAATGAACAACAGAAAAAACAGACAAAAGATTTAAAAAACTAATATTTGTGAATCTCAAAAAACTCACTTCTCCATAAATTATATGAACGTTTAGCAAGTAATCGCGCCCTAGCTTCATTGATATCCACTTCGATGTTGTGGTAAATTAAAGGATAAATTACAGGCCTTTATAAAGTAAAATTTTTTTTAGGTTATGGACGACAGGTTTACCAGTTAAAAAGTGATGAAAATCACTATGATTACCAGTTTTTATCTTTTCCAATATCACCCATTGTAATTGAAAATTTTTGAATCTTATTTTAAAGACAAATGATTAAATGTCGTTTAAATCCAAAAATTTATGAAAAAATTTATGCTGCAGTATGTATATATATACACTATGAGAAGCGATAAAAATTATAATTATTCGTTTAAGAAATTTTGAATCCCAAGAAACAAATATTTTTTAGTTGACCTTTAGTATGCAAACTTATAAAGCTTTTGTTTTGAAACAATTTTTTCTGTTATCAATCAGAATCACAAGGGTGAACATTCTAATTGTTTCAAACTACAGTTAAACAAATGATTTTACATGTCTGCTTCTAAAATTGATCCTCATTTTCAAACAATAATAGTCAAACAGTTTGCACCAGATTATTTGAGTCTAAAATTCAAGATTGATGTATAGAGCATGATCATTTGATGTCTTATGTGATTAAATAATTATTCCCACGACTGATACATATCATTTATTTTTTATAACTTCAATCTGCCATACACACACAAACGAATAATATATAATATCTATTTTATGAAAAGCGATTTTTCAAAGTTTTAGCTCTTTTGGGCAGTTCTGCCATCCGAAAGATATCATTTTACAGTGCATCCACAGGATTTAAAAGAATTCATGAAAGATTAATCTTTTTATCCGTAGTAAGACTTTCTTTGATTTGGAAATTTTTTACAGCTTTTCAAAATGAGACTTTTCTCCGATCAATTACATAGAAGCAGATTTTCATAATACATGTATGATCTAAATATTCCAAATAATTTCGACCTTTGATAAATTGAGGAGCTTTTTAAGCAAATCTTTATCCCAATTAACGGGCATAGCGATATGTGGTGCATTGCCAGAAATTTCTTTAAGTTATATTTTGAAGCTTTTCCTAAACCCTTGGCCACTTAATTATGTTTCTCTTGCACAACGATAAGTTAAAGGGTGCTAAAAATTTTGCAAGGGTAAACTATCTCATTTTGAATGTCTAAGGCGAAAGTTCCAAATTCTGTTTGAGCGCTTTAAGTGGTGAAAGTATTGAATGCATGAACGTGACTCAAAATGACAAATTAATAGACATAATTTCTTTTTTTTTACATTTTTTAAATAGTAATTATTCGCGTTCTAATTTGCTGGTCAAATAATTTTTACGGTTTTTTTTTGGAACCAATTCAAATATATAAGAGACAACCAAATTGCTGATTTGACATTAAGAATTGTTCCGCATCATTTTTTGTAGATATCAATTATTGGGAATTTTCACATATTTTTTTTAGTGGCCGAGCAAATGTAAATTTTTGACTCGAAAATCTATCGGATTATTATTTTATGTCAAGATTCCAAATGATTCTCCTATTTTGAAATAGCCATTTTAGATCTAAAGGGGAATTTAAACACTGTGATTTGGAAAATCTTTAGGTGGTAAGAGCAGTTCTTCTAACAAGTCTTTCATAACATTCTGAGATACTTCATCAACAGCTCCAAGTATACATATTTTAGCGATTCCCCCATTATTCAAGACTGCAAAATCATTCTCATGTATAAAGTGTATTATCTCAGCTTTAACATCTTCCCATTTGTATCCAAGGTCGAAAAGGAAATCAATGATGGTATCTGTTTGAAATTGCCAAATAATCTTAGCCTTCGCTAGATTGCGTAGTTCATTCAGAAAGTATTTATCGCTGATAATAAACATATTGATAGGTGAGGTAGGCGAGCCAGTCATCTCGTTGAATTCAATAGTTTCAGTATAGAGAAACCGAAGCATTTCAGAGAATGTTTCTATCATAAAATCGGTAATATGAACCATAAATTTCATTTCGGAAACCGATTCCTCAAATTTCATTTCAGTTTCTTGCCGATCCAGGTCGTCTTGATTACGTTTCGCATATTTAATTGATTCTGCCCATTCCCCGAAAAACAGCTGACGGAAGTATACGGATCGAGCAGCTAAAATTCCACTATTGGCATATACGACTTCCTCCCCAAATATAAAGGCTACATCTGATTTGTCTTTGTCATTCAAGAAATTAAGTAAAGCATCTGTTTTTAAAGAGCCATTTGAAGAACAATCGACAGTGGTTAAATCCTTTTTTATCGACATGTTTCCAAATTCAACGCCTATTCTGACTTTTGCTTTTGCATTAACTTTTTTAAAGTAAAATCCTAAAGATTATAAATAAAGATGGTTAAGATTTTGAACATAATTAGCCTCCAATCTTTTTAAGTATTACCTTGTGCTTGCGAACTCATAGAAAATGACCTCATCTTAATGTAGTGAGAGATATCTATCATTGTGAAGCTTAAAGAATATGATTAAATTGTTGTGTGATTAGACATAGCTTCATTTAAAAGCATAACTTCCTTTGAATATTCAAACTTACTCAGAATCCCCACTAGAATCTGGACTGGAATTGGAATATTCTGTCAGCCCCTCTTTTTTCACATATATTCTTGCAGTAGATGAATCCCGTCGTTGTTCAAATGCTAAGCGTGAATAAATTTCATTTTGGTTTGGGATAGCTCGGAGATACAATGCACCAAGTTCATCCTGATCAGCCTTACGACGTCCCTATTTTGCGAAAAAAAATTAGATTGGGGAAGATTTCAAATTCCCAATTTGCAATTTCATAATAAATACCTTGAAATATTCCAAACACCATGATAGGTTTTCTGAGGTGTAAAATCGTGGACTTTTATATTCCGAGCATTTATTTTCAACATTGAACTCAAATTTCATACCAACATTTAGCATTTTCGGAAAGCTAATGCCTAAGGTGTATCAATAATGGTTGAACAAGAGAGATACAAGGGCGAGCTGAATAAATCAAGGATCATCATTTAACAAATCAAATCATATGATAATCTCAGCTATTAGCCAATGATAAAACCTGTACGTCACAATTAGTGGCTTGGCCTTATTTGCTCACCCCAAGGATGCGTATGACTTTGATGAGCTTGAAGGGAAGAAGATCAAGAGCATGCAGAGCCCGAGAACAGGAAGAGTAGACCCCGAAAAGGAGGATGTATGCCCAGAGCCTGAAAACAAACTGCAGAGGACAAGAAATCTTCATAGATATCAAAAATTTTATCGAATCGGTGCAAAAAATTCACTTGGATATTTAAGGTGCAAGCATATACTGTTGCTGTCGCTTATAATTGTATGTACTTACGATTGGTGGAAATTCTTATTCTTCCTTGCTTCCTCCAACAGTCCAACGTATTATCCGATTCTTGACCCTCCGTTCATGGTATCTCCCAGTTTCGGCAGTGAGATTTTGATTCCCTGCATATACAGCATTGTAGCGCCAAAGAAAGTGCCGAGTAATTTTCTTTTTATTGCATAATTGGCAGCTCTCTAGTCACACGCGCGGTCAAGGAGTTACCGGTCTCCCTATAAGACCCCTAATGATGATGAATCAGCACCCGCAACGCAAGTAAAAAACACTAGAACAACTGCTGAAGAAAGGTGCAAAGTAGCGGTATAGGATCTGTTGAACAGTCAAATTGTAGCAGTCTTGGAGTGATCGACGTGTATGTCTAAGTGCTTATATTTGACAGTTTAATATCCTTCAACCCTTCAGATTACGTTCGTAGCGTCGAAAAAGGTGTTGCTCAGAATTCCCTGTAGTATCAAATTAACAATCTGGAAAACGGTTTGTGACCAGCTGATACAAAGCTATCGAATCTATCAAGAAGCAAGTACAATTCTGAATAAATGACTTCGGCTATCAAGTTCAAGCAGACGTTTTATATATTCTTGGTGGCAATGTTTTGCTGTATCTGAAATTAGGAGCACCCGGCTCCCAGAATTCCTGGACAGGATAGATGACGTTCTTAATATGTGTAATTTGGCACTGCGTATTAAGGTAGGTCTGATAGTAAAATTGGTTTCGATCACTGACTTATTTGTTTAAATTTCATCGGTCTCACTTTTGCAGTGATCGAAACAAATCCTCGAGGCTTTGTTTATGGAAGCAATGACATTGAGATTTCTTACACCTGTGCGTGTCATGGAATTGAGGATGCCCACAAAAAACCCCCTGCAAGGTCTACAATAATGTGGTTTTTTACTCGATAAATGTTCAAGCATAACGACGTTTTGCCCTTTCTGAAATCCAAGTTTTGAGGAGATGATCTTGGATGCTCCTTCCACGGCTATGATTAAATTTAACATCAGTATTAGAAATTAGTGTTATGATTATGTTTATTGCTGTTGTTAAAAGAAGTAAAAGATATAGATAAAATTTGAGAAATTTAGATAATAATAGTTGTATTTGAGTTCTTACAAATTGGGTGAGATTATGATGTATTTTTAAAAGAAAATTTTTATATTCAGCTCAAGGCAATGAATGCTGAAATCGTAAATACCAATTATTTTTTTAAAAAACATTGGAATTGACAATATATATTGAAAATATAAAATATTATTTAATTAAAATAAATAAACCAAAAATTATTAATCAGAAAATAAATACAATATAATAAATTTATAATGTAATTTACTCCGATAATAATTAAGTATACTGCATATGTGTATAAAATACCAATTGATTTTTAAGAATAGTTTTACCAATTCCCGTCCTAATGCTATTGTTAAATATTCAAAAATTTTGGTAATAAATATATACTACAAGCTTCCAATAACTTAAATTTGTTCTCAAAATAAGAAGTTGATTTTGTGAAATAATTACTGTTCTGGGCCTGAAAAATCTAAAAAAATTAATTTCAGTCAAGTTGGTAGCTAATCAACTTCAGAATTTTTGGTTTGCAATGTAATAAATTAAAAAAGATTTGTTTTAGTAAATTGTATTAATTACAAGTGTTAAAACTTTTTAACTATTTTTAAATATATTTCTTAAAAAAAGGTAAGCGTTTTTTTATACATTTTTTAAACAATTTTATTTCAAGTTATAAAATAAAAATAAAAATTAAGAAACTATAAAGTATTTTTGCAAATTTTATTTAAATTATTCAAAAATTTTATTGTTATATAATTTAAAATAATTTATAGCATCTAGTTTATACTTGTAAGTTGCAAATTAATAATATGAAAATCAGATACAATTAATATAGAATATAAACATTAATAAAAATTAAACATATTTTTATGTTAATTTTTGTTTCAAATTTTAATTAATAACATAATTTTTTAAAAAACTGAGCTCTGTCAAATTTTAAGTATTATTATTAATGTTATTATGCTAAAAATATTTGAATTTTAAGTTTATAAAGTTGTTAAATTTTTAACTATTGTTTTGTAAAGTTTTATAAAGCATTTTTATAAGTGTTAAATAATTTGTAATAAATATTTGTCAATTTAGCTATTGTTTTTATAATTTGTTTTTTAATAATTTTTAAACTAAGATTCATTCAGTTTTTGTTTAAGCTTTAAATAAGAAAAAATATATATATATAAATTAAAATATAATTGCTTTTTAGTTTTTCAAAACAATATTAAAGTTTTTGTTTTTAAAAAAGATATTTTTAAATTATAAACTATTTTTAGTAAATATTTTATTATGTGCTACTTTTTTTAAAATATTATCAAGGTTTAGTTTGTGTAACTTGTTGTTTAAAATTTAATATATACAAAACAGGTTATTTATTTTGGATTAAATTATTTATTTAATTTTGATGTTGTGTAAAAAAAACTTTATAATTAAAGACATGTTTTTTTTGTCAAGCTTAAAAATTTTAATTATAAATAATTGTAATTTGTTAATTTTTATTTTGTTAAAAAGTTAAATAAATTTTTACTAAAAAATTAATTATTTTTATTTTTTTTGGAATTTTAATTAGTGCCTTGTATAAAATATTGTATTAATTGGTTGTTGAAAAATAGTTTTATTAATATTATAAGTATTTTTAAATAGTTGTTAATATTATTGTAGATTTTTAACTTTATAATTAGTAATTAACAAATGTATGTTAATTTTATTTAATTAAATGACATAAAACTTATTTGTATTTAAGTTTAATATTAATAATAATAAATATAAATTTGATTTAAAAATATATTATTAAAAATATTTAAAAATCTAAATAATTATTGTGGTATTGTATAGTTTTTTTGTTGGCTTAAGTATTTTGTTTTTAATATTAACCAAATTCTGTTATTTTAAAAGTTTTTTGGTTTTTTTTTTTTTTTTTATATTTAACGAGCGAGATTCAAATGCAACTTAAAACTATACATCAAAGAAATGATCTAAACTAAGTGTGAATCATGTACTTTCTACACATGACCAGCCACTCAAGCCAGTCAGGACAACACTACACATCTATATTAACAGAAACCGAGTCACCAATACTTGAGAAAAACGAACAAGATTTGCAAAAACCAAAACAGACACCAAAAGCTTCAGCAATACCAAGCAATTTAATCACACCACTCGAGAACCTCGAAACCAAACCAGAAACTGAGACAGGAATCGAGCCATCCACCGAGATCAGACCATTCTTTTCCATGTATGTGCGATACTTGGCACAAACCAACCAAATGTCATTCCTAAAAGTGACACAAAGAGAGCATACAAATTCAGTAATCTTGACACCAGTGACCTCGGGATCATGGAAGATGGAAACAGCCTCCCGAAACCATTCTCTGAAAACAAAACCCTTGTAAAGAGCTGAAAACACCAGAAAATCTGAAGCACAGGTCGACAGCAGCTGCAATACACTAAAAGAAGAGAGGAAAAGACCAGAAATTGTTTTCCAAAAAGACATACAGGATTCCAAAACTTGATGATGAGCTGAATTATCAATTACACAAGAAAACACATGATCAGACACCTTCACCTCACCACAATACAGACACAGAACACTAAGATAACATCTATCATAAACGCACTTTCAAACAGCCATGGGAAGCTGATGGTGCAAAGTCTTCATTAAGTAAGTACAAATGTCAGTGGTGCACCTGCTGGTGAAACCTGTTGCCATATGCGAATCAGGGTGCCAAACTCTAAAAGAACTAGGCCAATCAACATCCAAGTGCAAATTTCTAGGTAGAAACTCAGAACCGGAACTGACCTCCCAATGCGCCCAACAAACAGCATGAAAAATGTCTCGAACAAAGTGACTAGAATTACCAGACACAATACCATTATCTGCCAACAAAAAACGTTTATCAACATGAAGAGGGAAAAACCAATCATAGAGAGTCACAGCATCAGCAATGCTGTTGGCTTGATCATTCTTTGATACACCAGAGTGACCCTTTACTTTGTGCCAACTAACTTTCAAATTCTTATTGCAAATAACATTCCTAATATGCTGGCACTTGACCCAGCACCAATTGCAAAAGTTAGGATACACCAAGTCAACCTCTGACATGTAGGCATCCAAGACTGTCTGATTGTCTGAAAACAGACAAACAGAGTGAGCCACAGGTACACACTTCAGAGCCAACGTTATAGTCTGTAATTCTGCCAAAGTAGATGACACCAAACCCCGAATACTAATATCCAAACCCAAGTTAATGTTCTCAAAAAAGGCAGCAGTCCCAGCTCTACAACCAGTCATGCCCAAGTTTTTTAACGACTCATCCATATACACAGACAAACTATCAGCATTAACCCAAGAAAAACAATCACATACAGACACAAAATCATCAAAACCACAAATGTTTACAGGACCAACACCAACTGAAACCGAAGGAGAAGAATGGGAGGCCACAAGAAACTTGACTGAACATTTAACCACTCAGAGACTGGACCACGAGGATCCAGTCTCTTTTATCACTTAAAGATGAGCCAGCTAAAGACACCACCACAGTGATTCCAAAGCTGGTCCACAAAGACAATGCCATAATGCCGAAGGGACGGCAAAAACTTGAAAAACAAAGACTCGCCAAGAACAACAGACATAAGAACCCCACCATGATACTGGAAAGCACTGGCCAAAGAACCACCCAAAAACAGCTTGCAGTCAAGAAGGATAGAAACCACACCAGCCAAGAAATTATTAGAAACACTGACATGAATACAAATAGGAGAGATCAAGAGATAAATAGGCTGCCAGCACAAAACTTGCAAGTCATGAGATCTGTAACTGAACATATGCCCCAAAATCCTGATAGAGTTTGCAAAACTGATGAGGAAAGCAATTTTACTTTCAGACTGACACTGTGAAAAAGACTTTAAATCATAAAAGAAAGGATGGTGAATTGTATCACTAAGAAAATCCAACGGGAGACTGGATTTAAGTTTCAAACATTTGCAAACCAGAGTGTTCCACTTGTTGTACATGTCAACAGGAACTGAGCTGAACTGCGTCCTATAGCTGATTATAGAATAAAGAACTGCTGACATCAGATACAAAAATTGCTTATTCAAAACTGCTTTCCTCAAGACCAGATTAGTGAAAAAATGAACATTTGAATTTGCTTTAGCCAAACTAGGCTTTGAAAAACCCTTAGTTGAGAGAAAAATACCCAAGTACCGATGAGATTCACCCTTTTTGGCAATGGAAATTGGCAAGTTACTGATGGAAAAAAAAGGATTGCTGATCCTATAATTGATGGAAATGGCTACTGTCTTGTCATTATTGATTAAAATATCATTAATATGAAAAAATTTGCTAGCTATATTGAGAATATGTTGAATAGCACTTTGACTACTATCAACTCAGATTGTATCATCGACAAAAGCACCAGCAGCAAAAAAAGAAGATAGCCCAGCCTAAGATTCAATACGACCACTTTTAAACACAAAATGAGAATTCAACTTATACCCACACACATTTCCTTGATGCTTGACTTCACACAATAGAGGGTCATAAAATATATGCCACAGAAGTAGAGAAAAAACCTCTCCTTGATCCAGACCATTGTGCACATGATAGCCATCCGTTAAACCGAAATTTGTCATTACTCGGTTGGTGCAATTCTTATGAACACTGCCAAAAAACTGAATAAATTTGCTGCACATCTTAATTCTGACCAAACTCTTCTCAAGGTGTTCCCAGCCAACCAAATCATAAGCTTTTTGCATGTTCTGCAAAACCAACCAGAGCTCCTGGTTCTTCTCCAGAGCATTTTCAACAACTGAACCAATAGCAAAAATAGGTGACTGAGTTGCTGTACCTTTTAAAACTGAAAAATTGTTACCACGTAAGACATCATAAGAGCTGCAAGCCAGTGAGATCCTGTCTGAAAGAATCTTGGAGAGAATTTTGCAGGCAGTTTCGATCAAAGCAATAGGATGAGTATTTGTGAGAACACCCTCCCATTTATAGGGCTTGGGAATTATTGAAACCCAAGCCTCTCTTTAAAGACCAGATACTGATTCACAAGATAGACAAAAATTCAACAGAACCAGAAGCAAACCCAAAACTGACTCATCACAATGTTTCTATAGTTCATTAGAGATACCTGAAAGACCAGCAGCTTTGTTATCAGGCAGATTAGAAACCACATGATGCAACTCATCAAAATCAATCGTACATATTACTCCAGAGAAAGCCTCATCAAAAACGTAGTCTAAAGATTAGTACTGACGAGACCAAGTATCAGAGACATCATCAACCACCAACTGCTTTCTGGTCCAACTTTCCATAATATCGTCTATATTAGATTTTACCAAATCAGGCTCAAAAATCAACTCATCACCCATGACCAAATGATCCAAAACCACCTTGTGGAAGAGTTGTTCCAGCACACTTCTAATCATGTGATCTTTATCCACCTCAAAATTCTCCATCCTCTTATTTATAGCAGACCTGATGTTTGTTTCTTTAGCTTTCAAAAACTTAGCGAGCTTGGACGTGCAATAAGATCTCCTAGCACTAAAGAGAACAGAACGAACATCATTAGCGCCAGCACTAGAATTCACTAAACTCTGCACAACTGAAGCCCTAACATTATCCAAAGAAACCCAACGTCTCATAAGAGACTCAAAATTTGCAATGCACTCCTCACGTGAGACCTTGACAATCTTGGAAACCAAAAGCTCCAATTTGTGAAACCTCGAAGTTTCTTTGGTGAAAACATTATCAAAGCCCTTGAACCACTTTTTCTTAAACACTTTGTTAGCTAAAAAAACCAATATCTTGCGAACAATATCTCACATTGCATCCAAGTCTGAAAACTGCATGGAGGTGGTGAACTTATCTGACAACATCATAGTGTTGGCCAACGTGACATCTTTAAAATCGTCTCATCTAACCCTATCAGCACCCTTAAAATCGAACTTCCAATAATCCTTATTTGCCTGTTTATAAAGAGAATTCAATTGCGCATCCAAAAGCCCACCCAAGCCTATGGACACAGAAATGGCCTGGTGATCTGTGTCATAATATTTGCCAACCTTCAAAACATCATGATGTATGATCGCACTGACCAGACTTGAGGAAACAAACATGTAATCAATAGTCTTCTTTACACCTCTTGAATTCTCCTACGTAGGACTTTTCACAACTGGACTACCTGACAGAGAGTTGACTAGCCCCAAATTGAGGCACTTCTTAAAACTCGCACTTTTATGCAAACCATTTTCATTGAAATTACTCCCAAGAATGACGAAAGAAGATTCATTAACAGCCTTTGTGATGAAAGAGTTAATCTCACCAGCCTGAGAAAACCAAACTACCAATGAAGCATCTACATAAAGCCCCAAAATTGATACTGAAAGTTTATTCTTGAACAGCAACTTGATAGATAGGAGCCGACCAAGCATTTCAGAAACCTTGCACACATGTCTCGCCAAAGAAGAATTCATGACGATCACAACATTAGCACCCAGATAACCAGAATTCAAGCCAGAGGTAAACACCCTTACACCATCAAATTTGTTGATAATCCAGGGACGAATTCTCCCCTTTAACTTTGTTTTTGTGAAAATTGAAATCAAATTGTTCATGTCATTGTGCTGTTACCGGAGGTTTTTGGTCTCTTTTTTTAAATGTTGTTGATGCTTGTTTGCTGTGAATTCACGTTTTTTGGATGTGGTTGAACCTCCAGTAACTGAATTTATCTTCAAATTATCTCCTATAATTTGAATCGCTGGGCTTATAAGTGAAATGGCCAATTCCGTGCCAGTTACTTTATGTAATTACGTTGTAGTAAACGTCAACTCTTTCCCAGGAATTGCTCGTCTGGAAGCTCACTAAAAATGTGTAGTTACTTTGCTGTGAAAGTCAACTCTTCTACAGGAATCTCGTCTGTAGGCTACCCAAATGATTATGATAAGAAAAGAAAGAGAAAAATAAAAGAAACGTAAAGAAATAGAATTTTGTCAAGGAAACGTTTTCTATCCAGGCCTGGAGTCACTAACAGATTACTGAAATTGGTAGCTAATCAATTTCAAAATGTTAGTTGTGTTGAGGGAATTTCAAGTGTGATAATTTTAAGGATTTGGTTTTCGAATATTTTAATTTTTATTTGATTTTGTAAAAGGTGATTTGTTCCAATTAAGATATTTGAAGTAAGTTACTATGGTAAGATACTATAAGAAGATATATTTTCTTGAAGAGAGAAGCTCTTCTTTTATACAACTTGTTGTAGTACTAGTCTTTGAACTTGCACTTTTTCTCTTTTCTAGAATTTCGGTGAACTAAAGATACATTTCGGCGAACTACAAGTTATTTCGCTGAACTATGAATTATTTCGGCCAATTTTCATTAATTTCGGCGAATTTTTGCTATGTTATATGGTTCAGGGTATTGTGTAAATTGATCATCTCAATTTCTATGGTCCAAATCGGGTTATTAATTAAATGAAAATAATTGCTAATTTGATTAAATAATAAGTGAAATTCGAAACGATAATAATATATGCTAATTAATGATAGGAATTATAAAGGAAATTTCATGCTAATTAATAGCTAAAATTCTACTGGTAACAGTGCCAATGAATAATGTCATCCTGTTTTGCAGGATTATTCATTTCTCTAACATTGCATGTGGCAATCTTTTAAATAAGCTCACTTATTGAGAAAAAAGTTGAGAGTTTGCACCACCAGCCAAAACCAAACTTTTAAAACGAGCAAACAAGCTTAACACAGATTTGGAGAGTCCATCCAACATATTTTCTAACCTGGTAACTTGGGGGAACACCAATAAGTCCACAATCGCAGCAGTCTCATCACTAGTGGTCTCACCCAAAGCCGTTCCCATCACTATATCACCCTTCGGATTCTGCAATGGGGGGGGTTACCAGCAGCTGACATCCAGGGCTAGGCTGGGAAACTGCCGGCATGAGTGAATCCAACCTCTTAGCCAACTCACTAATTTGTTCTGCGAGACTGACGAGACTGCTTTCAATACTGACTAGACATTCTTCCAATTTACCTACAACAGAAGGAAGAGGTTCACCATTAATAATGGAACCAAATTGTGACTTGCTACTAGAGAGAAAGAGAGCAGAAGAAGCATCAACAACTGACACCCAAGTTTTACCACCAAATGCCAGGGGACAGGAGATGGGAGCAGATTTTTTTGCGTAAATCCTCACCAGCCTGAGCTGGTCCTGAGCTGAAAAGACAGCCTTTCTGCCATTCAAAAATGCAGCATTCTTGACAAACCTACAACTAAGAGATGTATGACCAAAATTCTTGCAAACCACACATGACACCAAAGAAAAATGAGACCAGCGGAGACCAACACCCTTTATAACCAGAGTTACTGCTATTGCATTAACCAGATCTAATTTAGAATTAAAACACACAGAGATGCAATGGACATGAGAATAATTCGAGAGATTGCAATCAATAAAGCAAATTTTCTCACTGATAGAACCAATAAAGTCCCACAAATCATGAGCTGTGGTTTCCATGAGGAGAGTATGTAGTAAAGTCCTAAAACTATCTCTGGCATCCCATGATTGTTTGTTAATATCAGCTCTGGCCACACAAACTGCATCTTTCCCAATGAAAATAGACTACTTAAAAGCCAATAAATCAGCTTGTGTTTGATCTTCTAATTCAACAATTGCCTTCTGCCACAAACCCACCAACTGTATTTTGATTATCTTAATCTTCCCAAATTTAGACACCACAGCATGCACAGCTTCCACAGAAGTTCGCACTGGAATTTTTTTCAACACAATAACTCGATTTGTACAATTGTCTCTAGAGTGCTTGAGATTGGTGTTTACCATAACACCATGATCATTTGTCATTTTTGCCACTGCCATCATTGCCTTTTCAGAAATAAAAGACGCCCGAATAATACCACCAAATTTTGAGGGGGTAGAGGCCCCCCCAAAACCATTCACACCAGAAAAAATTTTTCTAACATAAGCTAATTTCTTTTAAGATGACTTGTTAGCAACCACTCCAAGATTAATATTTAGAGCAAAAGATTTCCTGACCGAGACCTGCACCATATGTCTGAGAGAAAAGGGGGGAGGGAGAGTGAGTAACCCATCCAAAATATCATCATCATCATCATTTTCCATGCTGAAGTTAATAGTGCCAAGAGGCTTCCCAAGGATACACTTGGTAACAATCTTTTTGGGACCCTTAGGCATCATATCAGTATTAACACCACCAGATTCTTCCCCACTTTCTTGCCTAAAGCTAGTTTCTTCCACCAGACATTTTTCCTCCATATTAACACTATCAAACTCAGTGGTATTGCCGGTTTCTGAACCCCATAAATGACTATTCTAAACCTTAGTACCAATAATCTCACCACTAGAACCATCTTCTAGAGCACCACCTCTCCTCCTTTTCCTTGGAAGAACAGGTTTGAAGCCATCATTAGAGCCAGAAACTTTAGCAGCCTTTTTCATAACAGCAATACTACAGCCAACAGTGGCCTCGTAATCAAAAATAAAGAGTTTGGATTTATCATACTGAATTGTGAAAATAACTTTTTTTTCAAAAAACTTTGACTCTTTTTTGGAAATTTTGGACGAAGGAGAGAAAGAAGTTTTTTTTTGGTTTTAAGAAACAAAATAAAAAATTTTTAAGTTAAATTTGGCTAATAATATAACTTAAAATACCAATTTTTTTTAAAATAACATTATTTAATTTTTTATGCTTTTTATAGTCTTTCAAATATTTTGGATATATTAAAAATTAGACTCAAATATTAATAAATAAATATTTGTATTATTTAAATAAACTATTATTAATTATTAAAAATTTATATTGTAAAATAAACAAAGTTAGCCAAAAACAGCAGTGTATTTTATTGAATTATTAAAATAACCAAAAAACTCCAGCAAAATTTTTTAAATTACAAAAACATGTGATAAATTAACAGATTAGCATATTGGCAAAATAAATAAATCATTAAAATTACATAAAAGTATTAAAATAATTTACAATAATTAATAATCAAATACTAAAAATAATTTTACAATATTAATAAATTAAAAATTAAACCAAAATTATTATAAAATTATTTTTAATTTCTATTATTAATTAACTTTTGTATTAATTATTTAACTATATTGATTTTTATTTTATTAATAATCTAATATGTAAAGATTTACAAATTAAATTTTATAAATAGATTATGTATCATTTAAACTATATAATAATAAAGAATTTGTAAAAATGTTTAATTGTTTGTCAAAATTTATATTTATTTTAAAATATTTTTCAAAACTAATTATATTAGACTTGAAATAATAATATTTTTTTAAAAAATTTATATTTATTAGAATTAATTAATAGGTTATAATTTTTAATATTTAAAAAAAATTTTTGTTTAAAATCAACTTTTTTCTTATTGCAATTAAAAACTTTGGAATTTTTTAACTAAAATCAACATAGTTTTAGATTTCGTACCAAATTGTAATTATTAAACTTCAAAATTTAAACTGCTAAGTAATTTTTCGGTTTTAAATTAAAATCTAAAATATTACACAGTTGAAAATTGCTAAAAAAACATCAAATTTGTTAACAAAAAAAAAATACCAAATTTTATAAACTTTGTAACATACAATTATACAAAAATCATTAGAACAAAAATTAGTTATTTTCACAAACACCAGTAATTAAAAATAAACACAGATTTAATATTTTAAGTTATTAAAAAAACTTTTATTTTTTTTCAAGATTAATACACTAATAACGATTATATAAAAATAACAATTGTAATTTTTAAATACTATCAACAATTTTATATTTATGTAAACAATATTTTGGAATCTTAAAAATGTACAAATTTTTATATTGTAAATACATTAAAAACCAATAGTTATATTTTGAAAATTACAATATTGTGATACTTATTCAAGTTATTTGTCAAAAACCGTAAAATATTTTAACAAAAATACATTTTATAATTATTTTTAGAAATTCAATTAGAATATTAAGAAAATCGAAATTTAAATCAATATTTATTTTGCCCTAATTGAGTTTTAAATAATTACATACCAAAATTTTTTTTATTTTGTTTAACGAGTGCAGCCCAACTACTACCTATTACAATATAATCATAAAAGATTCTAAAATAAGCATGACTTATGCATTTTCTATATATGACCAGCCACTCAAGCCGATCAAGGTGACACAACAAGCTTATATTGCAAGAGGCACAGACACTACCATAAAATCCTAAAGACATTAAAGATAAGGTAGCATCAAGACCAAAATTAATCATAATGCCATGAATAAATTTGGGTTTGTAAATGTTCACAACAGAACCACATAACAATAAGCCACTAACATTAATAACTACTGAGCCATCTGTGAAAATCAAATCATTGAATTCATAAAATTTCCTTAAACTAATATTCAGTCTGTGATGAATCACTATATTACATACAAAATTGACAACACTTACGACTGCCTCCGACTTCGCAGTAAACACTTTAGTAGCCTCCAAGACCCAATCTCTTAGGACGAAACCTTTAGCAACAGCCATATATAAGCGGCCATTAGCTCTTATCTCATGTAACAAACGAATTACCAAGGATTCCGTGGGTGATAAGCTGGATAAACCGCACCATTTGGCTACGGCATCATCGATGATAGTATTCCTGGCAGCAGAATCTGATTCACACAAAAAGGCATGGTCAGAATCCTCCAACAAACCACAATGTAAACATACAGCACTCGGATATGAGGCATTGTACAGTCTCTTTCTCAAAGCAACTGGTAGTCTTTTGTACAAAGCTTTCATAAAGTAAGAATGAATGGCAGCAGAGAGCAGTCAACCCAGCACACATATGTTCTTCTGGGTGCCAAACCAACACAATCCGGGGCCAATCGAAATCACGAGCCAGGGATTTATCCACAAATTTCTCAGTACACCTAGACTTCCATTCAGAACAACAAACAGAATTGAACAACTTTCTCACGAAGTGGCAAGCATTACCAGAAACAGGCCGATCATCAGCAACTAAGTACTACTCATGAACATTGAAAGGCAAAACAAACCCGGAACCTGTGGCATCTTCTGCAATAAAATCAGCATGTTCATTGCCTATAATGCCAGAATGGCCTTTAACCTTGTTCCAGCGAACTGATAAGACCTTACTTTTGACAGTGTTATTAATATGGTGATGCTCGATCCAACATTCATTGTGAAAATCAGGACCAACAGCAATCATAACACACTTGCACATATCGAATACAGCCTGACTATCCAAATTGATCTCAACTGTGCTGCCTGTTAAAGAAATATTTTAACCAAAAGTCATTTTAAATTTAGTGCCAAATTAATTTACTTAAAAAATATATCTAAGTTAAAAAAGCTTAAAACCAAAATAATAATACAATATTATATTGTAAAATCTAAAAATTTACTATAAAATACAATAAAACCAGTTCTTAAACATAAATTAACTAAGTAACTTAAGCAATTAAAACCAAGAAATAAACAAAAACAAAAGCTATTAATTAATAATTTCAAAATTAATAACTTTATTTTATATTTTTACTAATTTTAAAAAGCTTTTTGAATATTTTACAAATAACAACACTTTTATTATTTATTAAAATTAATTGGAAATATTAATTACAAATTACAATTTATTTAAAAAAATTAAACAACTATTAAAATTGTATATTTATATAAAAAAACAATTAAAAAACCAATTATATTAAATTTTTTAATATAATATTATTAAACATATTTATTAATAATTAAAAAGTTTAATTTTGTTTTCTAATTTTGTTTTCTAATTATTTTATTGTATATTACAGCTTTTTTTTAAATTTGTCATTATGTATTAATAAAAGTTTTTGTCTTTTTAAACAATATTTAATTATAAATAAATAAATATAATATTATTAATTTAAAAATTATTATGAAATTTTTTTGGTTTTTATTATTAATTTAACATATATTATTTATTTTTTGTAATTATAAATGTAATTCAATTATTATTTAAAACAATATAACGAAAAAAGCTTGAAATTAAACACAGTTTATATGTAATTAGTTACTCAAGCTAATTAAAAAAACAAAACAATAATTTGCACAAATAATATTAACAAATTCTATAATTCTAAAGTAAAAATCAGAAACCAAAAACAAATTTATACAATTTTTTATATTTAACTTTTAATTTAAAGTTTAATATTTACATATAATTTTTAAAATTAAACAAAACAAAATTAGTCAAATTAATAATTTTTAAAAATAGTTTTTAACAATTATTTTAAGTAACATAAATTTTTTAATTTATATCTTAAAAACAAAGTTTTTAATAATAGTTATATAAATATTAATATTTGTACATATTTTAAATAATAAATACAATTAAAAACAATTAAATTTCTTTTTATTTGATTTTTTTTACATATAATACAAAAATACTAAGATATTTAAAATTATATAACTGTTTTTATGTTTTAAGTTAAAAAAATTATAGTTTTTTGATTAATAAATTCAAATAAAAACACTAATAACCTATTTTTTTAAATAAATTATAACAATTTTAACTTAATTATATTTTATTTAAATTTTTATTAATATATTTAACACAATTAATTGAGTTATGTAAACTTTTAACAAAATAAAAAGTATTATCTAAAAAAATTACATTAACAAACACAAAATATTCTTTTTTAATGCTAATTAACAACAAACAATTTAAATTAACTATTTTATAAGCTAATAAATTTACAATTTTATTTTTTAATATGTTTAAATTATTTTATTTGTAAATTATTTTATTTAATACTTATTACAAAATTAAAACTTTTGTTTTTAAAGTTTAATTTACATATATTTAAAGCAATTTGGCTGTTTAATACAATAATAATATTTTAAAAAGTTGATATGTATTTTAAAACTAAAATAATTATTTAGAATTTAACTAACATAAAAAACACAATATTATAAATATTTATATTTATATTTAAATTTATATTCTTAAAAACTATTAATAAACAATAAAATATTTGAACTAATTTATTTAAATTTAATTTAATATCAAAAAACTTTATAATATTATAAATATTATAATTAATAAATTTAAAATAAAAATACCAAAAAAGCTCAAAACTAAAATATTTTTTCTTTGAAAAAGTATATTAATAACAAAAACCAAGTCAAATCCAATTTTTTAAAACACAATTTTTTATAATAACTAAACTTTTTTAATTTATAAATCTTATTATTTTTTTAAAAAATTAATTAACAAAAATAATATTAGATTTTTTAATTAAAACAACAAAAAAAACATAACAATAATTATTTAATATATTTAATACAAAAATAATTATATTCATTTATATATTAGTTATATATATTATTTAGAATAAGTTATTAATATAATTTTTAATTTAATTATTAACCAAATTTTTAATGTAATTACTAACTTAATTTTGAAAATATTTCTTAAAGCTATAAAAAAGTATTTTTATTTAAATTAATTTATTTAAACAAAGATTAATTTAATAATATTGACTTTTTTGTTTTTTTACTATTTTTTTTTAATTTGTATATTTTTAGCTTTTATAAAGCATATTAAATAAACATTTACTAAAAAGTATTAATAATATCTGTTATTAAATTATAAAAATATTAACATAAAATATATAATTATAATAATTGTATTATTTTGTTAATAATATAATTATTTTTTATTTTTAAATTTTTTTGTAAAAATAGCAACAAGATATTTTATAAAACTAATTTATATATTAAATTTTTACAAATTTAATTTGTTTTTTTAAGTTAAAATTTTTTTGATTGTTTATTATTATATAATATTTGTTTTTTTATTATATATAAGCATATTATTTTAATTTGTAATAATATTATTTAAAAAATAAAACATATTAACATTAGTATTAATTAATAAAATTCTATATTTTATAAATAAAAACATCAGCAAATAATATAGTTTTTATTTTATAATTTGTAAATTTAATATTTTTTACTTAGAAAGTTTACTTAAAATACTTTTAATATTAAAAAAACAGATCTTAACATAAAACCTATTGTATATAATAACTAATAATTAGATACAATATTATAAAACCAAGTAATAAAATTGGTTTTTTAAAATAAATTTTTATTATTAAATAAAAAAAACTTAATATTATTATAAACTTTTTTCAAACTAAATTTATTTAACTATAAATAAAAAAATATGTTAAAATAATAATAAGACTTACTTAATTTAATAACAAAAATAATTATTTATTATTAATAATAAAATATTATTTATATAATAATGTTTTAAAATTTATTTGAATTTTAAACAAATTTAAAACTTTACTTTCTAACAAATTTTTTATTGTCTTTTACAATTTATTAAAAGCTATTTCATATATTATTTTAATAAATGTGTTATTAATTGTTTTTTAAATTAACAAAACAATATTTTGAATTTTTTTTTGTTTGATTTTTTATAGTTTTATTTATTAAATACAATAATAATAATATTTTTATGTTTATTAATTAGATAATTCAAACCATTTTTTAAAATTGGCTAAATTTTATTATTTATTAATATTATATAATTAAAAAAATTTATTTAATTATATTTTTAACAATTTTTATTACAAATTTTATTTTAAACACCAAACATTTTAAATTAAAAAACTTTAAAAAAATTTTAGTCATTGTTACTAGAAGTTTTAGTTATTTTTTATACTATTTTGCTATAAATTCTATTTTTGCTAAAAGCTAATAAATTTTTAATAAGCCAATTTATTTTCAAAGTATCTTTTTATACTTTGAATTATTTTTGTTATTGAATTTATAATGAAATGACCAATTTTATCCCAATTATTTATGTAGTTATTTTATAGTAAAAATTAACTTTTTTACAAAAATTTTTGTTTGTAAGCTTTTCAATAATATATAATTACTTTGCTGTGAAAATTAACTTTTTTACAAAAATCTCGACTGTAAACTACTTAATAATATAAGAAAAAAATAAAATACAATAAAATAAAATAAATGTTTTTGGTTTAGACTTGAAATTAATCAAAATTGTGAATTTTAAACAGTAATATTTCTGAAAAAAAATTGGTTTTCAAAATAAATTTATTGAATTAATTTGTAGTAGCTAATTAATTAATCTGAATTAAGATTCTAAATAAGATATATTCTCAAAAAAAAAAGCTTTTTTTTTATACAACTTGTTATAATACTATTTTATTATTTAACACTTTTTTTTTTCTAATTTTTTAGTAAACTAAAGATATATTTTGTTAAACTACAAATTATTTTTGTAAACTATTATAAAAAATTAAGGTTTTTAAAAAAAATTCAAAAACAATTTTAAAAATTATTAATATAATTTATTATAATTAATCATAAAAATCAAATATAAACTTCAAAAATTTTTATTTTTAAAAAATTAAGTCAAATTTAATAATTTATAACTTAACTTAATTTATATATAAAATTTTTTTTAATCAATAAAAATAACAATAATTAATTGTTATTTTTTAAGTTAAAAAAAATTAAAATAAGATTTAATTTACTTATATATAATATTTAATAAGTTAAATCAAATTATAAAATTCTAATTTATATTAATTTCAAGTCAAAATATTTATAATTTAAACTTAATTTTTACAAATTAAATGTTAAATTAACTTGACTTTTTTGGAGTTTTAAAGTTGAGTATAAAAAAGAAACTTAATTGTTAATAAAAATTTTATAGTTTTAAATATTAGAAATATTGTTAATTTAGATATTAAAAAAAATATTTATAGTATCAATTTAAATAAAAACCAATTAATATGCTTTGGTTTTTTAAAAAAAAATTATTTGGTTTTAATCTGTTTTAAAACTTTGGAGTCTGCTAAAATTGTTCATGTAAATGCTTCTATTTTGTTTATATAATGTATTTTTAATCAGCTTAAATAACTGGTCACATATAATAAGTACATAAACTGTGCTTAATTTGGTTTTTTTTTATAGTTAATTGTATAATATTAAGTAATGGCTAAATCATACTTGTCATCATATAAAAAATAGATGCATATAATATTTTTTATAAAAATACAAAATAATAATAATAATAATAATTTTTTTTTAAATATTAAGCTATTTTATTAAATATATTATTTTTTACTTATGAAATTTCTAATTTTGCAAATGTTATTTATAAATTTCTAATTTTTAACAATATTTGAATTATAAGTAAAAATTTAAAAATATATATCTTCAATTAATTATTAAAATAAATATTTTTTTTATTTTTGCGATGACGAGCGTGACCCAACCAAACTTACAGGACCAAACTATTCGAGATCAAGCCCAAACCCCCTAACAAAACCAAAATTCAATATCAGGAATAACAAAACCAGGATTATTAATCAAACCCCTCTTCTCGCACTCCAACCCTTAGTTTAGATCAAAAATATGCGAGGCGCAACGTCAACCTGCCCAAACCTATCAAGAGATCAGGGAACCAATCTCCGAGGACGAAGTCCTTGGCGACCGCTCTGTACACACCTTCAATACCCATAGGTCATATAGCGTGTGCAAAACTGTAGAAGAATCAACCCCAGCGCCAGACCTAGACATCCAAATCCCAGCACATTCCTTCGACACCATCTGCCTAGCGGCCTCATCCTTCGGGCAGAAAAACGCGTGGTCCGAAGCCTCCACGGCCCCACATCTCAAACAAAGCAAACTCGGGTAACTGGGGTCATACAACCTCTTCCCCACGGCAACCGGTAGCCTTCTATGCAAGGCCTTCATCATGTAAGTACGGGAGGCCAGCAGACCTATGGCTCGTCGAACCAGACTTGAGAGCGCCAAACCGTTCAAGTTAATTAGAAACTAATCAAGAAAAATAAAATTAATATTGTGATAATAATTTCATTAAAGTTTGAATAATTAAATAATTCAATATTACAAATTATATATTCAAATAACTTTAATTTTTGACTTTCTATAATTCATTTTTAAGCTTTTTAAAGTTCTACAAATATAGATCTTTTACTAAATTAGTTAAAGAAATAATTTTTAAATAACATATAATGTTTTTCAATGGATAATATCAAATATTGACCATAATAGATTTTATATAGCAATGCCTATTTTTTGCACCAGACCATCGAAATGATAAACTCTAATGATGATGAAAATAATATTAAACTTGACATCACATTGATCCGATTCTAATTAGAAGCATGTGGTTTTCAACGGGTTTGTTACATAAATAGCACTAAATATTACGTATTCCTGGCAACAAAATCTCCGCGGGTGTACCAAATGATCATTGTCTATTTTTCCAATGTTTGGATTGTTTGTATTTTTAATAATAATGATTTAGATAAAGAGGTGGAAAAATTTTATTTTGACATCTTTTAAAATAAATATTAATTCTTTTTGTTACGCAATAAATTGAATTTTGTTTCCGTTCGAAACGAGAACTTTATTATTGAAAATGGATAAAGAACAAGTAGTAGATGTTTTGCCCATAGTTATGGACGCACTCTTGAAAATATCAATGGTTATAGGTCCAGTCGTAGGATATTTTGACCAGATCGCACAAATTCGTAGTGTAGAATCGAGTGCAGGGTTCTCACTAGATACTTGTGGAGTGTTATTAATAAGCAGGTTCGCGAGTCTCCTAGAACAAGTGTTTTTTCTCGCTCTCATACTTACAAAAAAAATGGCATAATCTTACTAATTTTAAATTCTTCGGAAGTATTTTTCGCGTATACTTTTGGTATTTTTTTGCTTCATGTTACATAAATCAATGGTTTTTCCATTTTCTTTCAATTCTCACATTTTTTATTTTCTTGTGTTGAGGCTTGGAGAAAGATTCGATACTACTCTTCTAGTTCAAAGCTTACTCATGATCATAGTGCAGTTAATTCTCCTCTACGAATGTGTAAAATATCGTTTTCCGATGTCACCATCACCGAATCGACGATGGTTTTGGAATTGGTATTCCTATAGGTCATATATTTTCTTTTTGGGGAGCTTGACGGTTGTTTTGCAGATTTTATTTATATTTCTTGGTCATGCTGAATGGTTTGTTCAACTCATAGGATATGTGGTAAGTTATTATTCATTCAAAATTTACTCTTAATACTGGGATCGGCATGATGAATGTCACGCTGAATTTCAATTTAGGGGACGATTGCTAACATTCCAAGTCTTTTTTATTGAGGCCTTGGGTATAGAAAGTACTGTACCTATGCCCCAGGCTTGGCAAAATTTCCAATTGCAATCTGTCACGGGATTCAGGTTTATTTTAAATCTGTCAATCTTTTGGGTTATTTTTTAAATTCTTATTCCATTTTTCTTTTGTATATCAAAGTTCAATAGTTCTTCTTACTTGGTTTATTGGAGACTCATTCAAAACCTTTTACTACGCCTTTACAAAGTCACCACTTCAATTTATCCTATGTGGGATCGTACAACTAACGGTGGATTTCATCATTGTGATACAATTTTTCTTTTACAATATGAGATTGAGGGGTATGTTGGGGTTAGACACTTCGCACTTGCAAGAGCGATTGCAACGGTCCCCAAGTTATAATTCACTGGACGATCTTTTGTAGAAAAGCAATCCCACATTCTGTAGATATACTTTGGCCCCGGTGACGAATGGTTCCACTTTCTGAAGAGATAATGAATGGATGGAACCAAGAGGAAGTCAGATCCCGAGGAGAATTGCCCTCACAAGAATAAGCAAAGTCTACTATTAATTTACTCTAATTTTTCATGATTGATCGCCCTCGAGTATTTTCTCATTCAGATTCTTCTAGCGTTCAAATTTTATGGCCGGGCCCTAAAAATGTTATTTATTTACAAGCAATTAAAGCTTGTTTTGCAATGAAACTCCCTATGATATTTAATTCACGAAAAATGTCAAACTATTGTTAATTTTTTTATAAAATACGACATCACATTGTTGAGTTAATAAATTTAATAAGTTTTATTTGGCACGTGGAATTTCCATAAATTCACTGGAAATCTTCACAATTTTCTTACTGCCAATTTTTACAGTTATGGCCTCTTCCAAGACAGATACGCCTGTAAACGGAGCCTCTTCAGGATCCAAAAATTCACAAGCAGCCTCTTATACGGTTGCCGATCTCCTCGAAAAAATATCGTCTTTTATTGAAAGTTGTGACTTTGAACTGGCTTACACCTTTTGTGTCCGTGCTCTTAGCATGGAACCCGATAATGTCAAAGTGTTGGAAACTGCTGGAGCTGTAGAGCTCGAGTTGGAAAAGTTTGAGGAGGCACGCGAGGTATTCATTGTTATGCTTGGAGATAACGTTCAGTTGCCGTGATACTTGAAGTTAGGAATAAAAGTTATATTTTATCAACTTTTGATATATATTATTTGCGATGATTGGAAATCCAGCATTTTTTAAAGGCTATATCATTGAATCCTACAAAAGGGGCCGCTAAATATCTTTATATGGGCCAGCTCTCAGAAAGTCTAGATTCAGTAAACTACTTTCAGACTGGTATTGACCTGATGATCGCCGAACTTGAAAACCTCGTCCCTGCTTCAGAGGAATATCAAGGTCTTTGCCGGAAAATTTCAACGGCATTATGTTCGATGACCGAGATATTCTTGACTGATTGTTGGTGAGGTGCCTAAAATATATTTTTACATTCCCTAATTCAATTGGCTTGAAACGGATAAGATATTTACCCTAGAATGATATTTCCAGCTTTGAGCCAGATGCAGAATCACGTTGCGAGACCTATTTAAGTCGGGCAGTTGCCGTGGATGTGACGAATCCTGAAGTATATCAGCTCCTAGCATCGGTACGACTATCGCAGCAAAGAAATGAAGATGCAAAATTAGAATTAGAGCGAAGTATAAATCTTTGGATTCATTTGGAGCCAGGTACGTTTTATTAAGGATTCGAATCACATTTATACCATGTAAATTTGTCTCCCAGTATCGGAAAACAAGAAATCTAAACACGAAGCACGATGAAATTCTCAATATCCTTCTAGGGCAAGCCTCATTGCCATCATACGCAACCCGAATTTCTTTAGTCAAATTATTATTGGAACTCTCCGAATACAATCGGGCGCTCGCCGTGCTCGAGGGTTTGCAAAAGGAAGATGATGAGGTGATTGAACTATGGTATCTTTACGGCTGGTGTTATTACTGTATGGGAGAAGATGCGCCTACCGACGAAGAGCATTCAGCCAATTGGGAAGATGCAAGAGATTGTTTGAAGGCGTGTGAGAAGGTATATAGAAATATTTTTGTTATCAAAAGTCTCGTGACTTAATAAGATCTCTTAAAATGGAATCTATTTTATTACAAAATAGTTATTAAATAGATTTGAATCTGATGAAGGAATCCGGGAACATGTCGAGGAATTGATACAAACCATCAGAAAGGGCCTTAATATCTCGGCATCAGAATCAGACAATGTAGAAAGAACGGGTGGGGATGCAGATGAGTGCGAAGATTTTAGCAATGATGACAATGTTGCTGAGGAAATGGAAATGTAAGGAATGCATAATTGAAAATATGCAACCAATTTTATAAATTAAGGAGGAAAGAACACTTGATATACGCTTCCAACAACCATGTCGACTTTGAACGAGAGTTGAGGCGAGAGAAGCTGCTGGGGTAACCAGCGCTAGGCATCCCTAATAGGAAATATTCATCTCTCGATAGATTTATATTTACACGCAGATTTGCTTTGATGCACAGACATTTATCACAATTTTAATAGAAATTCCAACCATAAGTACAAAGAGCGCCATTTCCTTCACTTCTCCTAAGATGTCTTCTCGTATTAGTGATCTTAACAGTGGTACGACACAAATTTGATCCGACAGAATAGGGAGAGAGATGTCATGAATCGCTATATTCTGAATCGCCGTCCGTAAGTACTAAGCGCAGGATTTCATTTAGTAAATCCCCAAAGTAAGGATATTCGACTGGATTCCTTGTGATATTCATCCATCCAGTTGTTTTTTGTACGCTTTTAAAATTCTGAACCACGTAACTCATCACGTGTTCTTTTAACTCCTCGTATTGCCAAGCTAGATTTAGTTTGATAGTGAAAATTTTAAGAGTTAAAATATACTTCGAGTTAAATATTGTCACCCAGAAATTAATTTAGTGATGGTGCTTTCTTACCAGTTCCAAAAAGAAATTCCGCGGCATTCGAAATGTTAACACTCTTACACAATTTGACTTTGGCAATTTGTTGTAAAGTTTCTATTAGATACTTATCTGCAATCTTATATATATCAACTGCACTACGGTGTGTATCTTCTCGGCCAAAGGCCACTTCGTTTGTGTAGAGGTAGCGCAACATTTCAATAAATGTTTCGGGATGGAAATCAGTCACCGAGATGACAATACGTTCATGAGGTTTTCGTATTAAATTGACGGTAGCGCCAAGTGTATCATCATGATTATTAGTAGTTATCACCTCGAATCCCCTGCTTTCGTCAAGTCGTTTTCTTTTGTGAGGTTGAAGAAAAGGTTCAGGGTCTAAATTTTCCTCTTGTAGAACTGTAGGCAATTTATGAAGAGGGAATTGGTGTTGCATGCACGAAAGTGACGTAAGCGATGATGATTTAGATTGAATTGGAAATTGTTCTTGTGTTGGTTGTGACAGTGATTGTAATTCAGAATCCATTGATGATGTAATTGGCAAATTAAATTGGGTTTTTAGTCGATGCTGCTTCTGTGGATCTTTTTGATTATAGGCGATCGATTCGATCCACTTTCCTTCGAACATCCTTTTGAAATATTCTGATCTTCTTGAAAGAATTGCAGTATTTGCAAAAATTCCCTGCCCTTGAACTCGAAATTCTACGTCAGCTGTTTCCACATTATTTAATTGTTCACCCCAGGCTTGAATAAGATCAGTAGGGAAGGATTTGGCGTTACCAGGAAAACATGGTTTCCGATCGTTTGGCTGAAATTCAGTCAAGTCAAATTCAACTCCAAGTATCACTTCATCATATTGAAGAAGGCTTCTCTTGCAAAACCTATTCCAACCTGGTATTTGAATAAAGGATTCGAGATATTAATATTGAGAAATTGACTATTTTAAGTATAATTAATCGAAACACATTAAAAAAATAACATCGCAAAGTCTTTGATTCGATGAGAATTTGCTACCTCTTAATGGCTTTATTGCAGAAAATTTACTAGTGTCTAGGCTCATTTTTTTGATAACAAGGAAGGTTCGTGGGTTCTTTAAGTATATGTCTGCGCAAACTTCAGCACGCCTGGGCCATGACGACGTTGTGTTAACTTCTTCTTTATTTGGTATAGCTATTAAGTAAATAGAGCAGTGATCTGGAGAATCTTGAGACGTCTTTTTCGATAAAAAAATCAATGTCAAAAGCGATGTATTTTTATTAGTGAAAAAGAGCTCAACACTAATGAGTGGTCAAAGTGCTAACAATGCTGCTGCACGTTTCGCTTTGAGGAAATATATATGTTCGATATAGCAAATATTCATAAAGAAAGCTGAGTTTTCTCGGACTATAGTCCTATGCTTACCGGCTTGAATTTCAACTGCCAAAAGATATCATGAGTTGTAGCAAAAGGTGGGCTGTAAACCTTTGAAGGGAGTTGTGAGAAGTCCTGTAAAGTAAATTCGAAGCAACTCTTTGCTTTGATAGACATAGTTAGGCTTTGAATGCACAAGTAGTGGTACACTTTATCGAAGCGTATGCGTTAGTAATATTGTTTTCTATTGCAAATAATATGCAGTATTAAAATAATATTTCTTATGGACAAGTACGACCTAAATGAAGCACCACAACCTGGAAACGTTGATAAAGAGGAAAATTTTAACCCGCAAGCAACGGGGATATTATTTGGTGATTACGATTTCTTGAGAGTATTCCCGGCCCTAAGAATCCCAATTAAAGAGAACCGGCTGAAATTTTCTGGCCGATGATGATAATTTTTCAACCTCGGAAAACCGGATGGTTCACTAACCCAATTCCAAGAGGTTTAGCTGCTGTCCATAGTAATAGTTATCAATAAATCAGTCAATCAACCTATGTAGTAATGCATATTAGGCTTAAAATTGTGACATTATTTTTATTATCGCAAATGTGACAAATAAGTATTATATTAATTATAACTAGTTGCATTTATATAATTTAAAATTGCAACCATGTAATAATTAAGCATTACATTGATTGCAACCTATTAAGATGTCATTTTTAGTTGTAATATTATTTTGGATTTTTTAAATTTTTATAATTAAAAAATTCTAATAATTGCAATATTAATTTTATTTATATTATATAACAATAAATATTAAATATTAAATATAAAAACAATAATCATAAACGAAATTAATAATTAATAAGATAATTTTTTATCATGTAAAAAATAAAAACCAACTCTTTTTCTTTTGTATTTTTATGACTACAACTAAAACAAAAAGTAAAAAAATTGCAACTTTTTTATTTTTTGAAATATCTGGTAATATTTTTATCAGTAATGCTTACATAGCTGCTAAAACTGCTTAGCAATGCTCTATAAAAGCACTTTTCATAAATAAAGTAACAATAAATCAATTTTTTATTAGTTTTAAAACACTATTTTTTTTTTTGGTTAAGAGTCTTTTTTTAAAGTTTTGTTAAAAAAACTTTTTTGAAATAGTTTTAATGTAATTTCTGTATTTTTTAAGAGTTTCAAATTTTTAATAAAAATTTGATAACCAAATTATTTTTTTTGTGTTCTTTTATTATTGTTGCTTAAATGATTAAAAAAGCCAAATTAAGTAAGAAACAACTTTTAAATCTTTGCTATATTTAATAACAAATTTTTTTAAAATGCTAAAAAGTTTTTTTGGGTGTTTTTAATATTAGTTTTATTGTTTTAAAACCAGTTTTTTCTCTTGTAAAAAATAAAAAATTGATTTTTTATGGTTTTTTACTAATTTAACATTATTTATACCAATTATAATACTTAATTTTATTATAACTGTAAATAAAAAAAAATTTTAACAATAACAATAAAAATATATTAATTAATTTTAATCCAAATTAATCATTAATTATATTATTTAATATATTAGTTTTTGGTTAATTGTTATTAGTTATAAAAACAAAAAAATTTATGTTTTTATATACAATTTTAATTAAATAATTTATTAAATTATTTAATCTTAAAGATTTTTTTTTATTTTTAATAGTACTATTTCTAATAATATTTGAAAAATAATTAAAAATATCAAAAATTTTCTAAATAAATAATCTTTATTTTAATATTTAATATTTTTTAAGATTAAATTGGCTTATATTAAGACATTTTTGATTTTTATATGCATATTTTCTTAAATTTAACAAAAAAAAGTGCTAAAATTAACAAAATTAAAATTGAATAAAATATTAAAATTAGAATTAAAACAAATATATAATTAATATTATTATGTAATATATTTTAAATATATTGTTAATATTACAAAAATTATTATATACAGATTTTTTTAATTATGGCAAAAAAAAATATTAAAATTAATAAAATAAAATACTAATATTAAAATTTATAATTGGTATTATTATGTAATATATTTTAAATATATAAAAATTAATTATATTAACTATAACTTATTATATAAAATTAACAAATAATATATAATTATTATTATATATTGTATATATATATTTTTACCAAATTTATTTTCATATATTATATACGAATTTTTATATTTTTTATCTTTGCTAGATTATTAAAAAAAATCATTAATCTTTTTTTTTTTAAACTCAAAATAATTTATTTATATTTTTAAATTTTATTGAATAATAATTTTTGGTAAATATTTTATAGTCTTTTTTTATTTTTATTGAATTTTTTTATTGAATTTTATTGGCTTATTTACATAGTATTAATATTTTTTACAAATTAAAATAACAATATTTTATTTAAAATTAATAAAACAAACTTTATTTTAAACTTTACATAAACTTAAATTTAAATTAAAAATAATTCATCATAATATTAAAACAACAAAAACTTATTAAATATAAAAAAACAATATATTTTAAAAAAAAACAAAATTAACAATCTTTTTATTTTTAATTTAACAGCAAAAATAATTTTTTATAACTTAATATTATTAATAATAAGATTGTAAATATTATTATTAATGGTTTATTTTTTTTTAAAAATAATTAAAATAACTAAAATTATATATATACAATAATATTATTTAAAAAAACAATAATAAAAACAATATTTATTATATAAAAATTAAAAACATATTTTAGTTTTGTTTTATTATAGATTATATATTTAATAATTTTTTTTTATTAAATTAAAATATGGCTCTCCTTCATCCAAAATTCCCTAAAAAGAGTTACTTTCTAAAGAAGTTTTTTTGTTTTTTATCTGTTTTTATTTTTTATTTTTGCTCGGTTTTTACAATTTCTCAATTCACCAATTTTTTTGTTGTCTTCTTAGTATCTGATGCTGTCAACACTATGTCCATGAAAAAATTGGCTAGAGGTGCTGCTATAAGCTCTATGAATAGAAGTCTGAAGCAGAAACTTAAAGTTTTGCTTGGCAAAGTCAAATACTTAGATGACAAAGCTGATTTATCTTACAAACTACCTGCAAGTGTTCTCAGTTAATATGAGAATATGGATACATTTTCTGATGAAAAGTTGAAGTATGAGATGGGCAAGAATGTGGGCTATGATGCTGACAGTGAGAGTGATGGGCAGTTAGACTTTTGTACTAACACCTCAAAGATGAAACATTTTAATTCTAGTATGATGATGGCTTCATCTCTGGGTCTCTGTAATTTTGGCTCTGCTGCTGATAATATAAACATGGACTTACTTCCACCTGTTTCTCTAGGATCTCTTCATTGTTCTGTTGCTTCTGTCAAGGAAAAGCTTTGCTTTGAACCTACCAAATCTTTTGCACTTAACATTGGTTTGTTGGCTGTTTTTGAAAGTACTCTATGTGACAAACTCAAGAGTGTCAGGACACTGTTCTACAAGATTGATAGTTTTGGGGATGCATCAACTTCTTCAAAATTTTCAGGCATTATTCGGATGTCTTTTACATCTGATTCCAGTCTTATTTTGGCTAAACAATTGGTTGTGTCTGAGAATTTTTTAGTCAATGCTGATCTCAAAAAAATCAGCATATGTTCAGATCAGGAAATCATTATCAAAAAAATTCCAGTAAATTTGCCCAAATTGACAATCAAATCAGCTTTGGTCAAGTATGGGAAAATTTTTTCAATCAAAATACAGCTTATTAGCTTTTGGCAGAAAGCACTAGTGGAGTTTGAGAGTTTTTAGATCGCTGATTTGATTGTGTCCAAATGGTTAATCTTGCTAGGTAAGGATTCAGTATGTGTTGCCAAAGCCAATGCCAACAAACAATATGGAATTTAAAGGACAGCTATTATGCTCTTCTATATACTCTGCTAATGGGCACAACTGCCCACAATCTCTCAGACTTGGTCCAGTTGTATGGTGGAAAAACTTGCTACATTTTTAGGAATTTAGTGTCTTATGCACAAGTCTGCTGTATTGTCATATGTTTTGATTCTGATGATGCCAGAGAGACTGCCATTTGCTCTATGCTGGTGTTTAGGAGTGTTAACCTTGTTTGAGCTGGTTTGTCTTCTCCTAAGTGTGCTACATATGGTAATTTTGGTTACGTTTCATTTGGCTGTGTGAATAGTGTAAAAAACAGTAGGCAGAGTTCCATGAAAAAAAGATTTCTTTGTTCTGATTCGGATAAAAAGCACCTTGTGCTCATCTATGCCAAAAAGCAGGCACTCATGTTTTGTCCAGCCTTCTTTGGTAGTATGACTTGGGCTTTTGTGGTAAGCAGCTCTCCTAAAAATTTATATTCTATACTGCTCATTGGGAACAATTCAAGCATAAATTCAGTCACTGGTTCAATGTCTGTGGTTACATTTCTGGCTTCACATGTTAGTGTTCTCGAGCATTTGCTTGAGAATGTATTTAATTAGGTGGCCAACATTTTGTGTAAATTGAACAGATTGCTGGCTGTTTTTTTGGTAAATTCTACTGTTTTACCCACCTCCAAACATAACCCTATGCTGAACATGGCTGTTGACACTCCGTTGTTCATTCCTTCCATGCCTAGTGTAGTCATTGCCATCTCTTAGAACATTTCTCTAAGTGGTGCTCATGTTTTAACTGCAAAATTAGGTGGCCTAAAAGCTAACCTGGTGGTTCTGAAGAATTCAGTTAAGACAATATTGTATAAATTGGACTTTTTTTGTTCTGGTGGTGGTATGGTAATCCCTTCTTTTTTCCAATAAGTAGTTTAGCTTGGAAAATTGTTACTTGTAATGTTAGAGGTATGAATGTTCCTGCCAAGCAGAATGACATTATTAGATGGCACATAGTTTCAAATAATAACATTTTAATAGTTACTAAGACTAAGCTTCACTTCAGTATCAAGCCTTGGATTGTGAAAAAGTTTTCTGGTGTGAGAGTGTTTACTTCAGGTCTGAATGCTGGGTTTTTAGGAGTGGATATTGCCTTAATCATAAATGAAAATTTAGCCAAACATGTTTCAAAAATCTCTAAGATTCCAGATAGGCTTTTGATGGTCCACTTGTTATTCAAAAACAAACAATCTGTTTCTGTATTGGGTTTATATACAGAGGCTTCTCTGGATAAGTGTGTGATTCAGACTGGTCTTGTTAATTTTTTTATAGCCAGAGCTTGTAATGAAAATATGTTTATTTTTTTAGGTGGTAATTTCAATAAGAATGGGAACAAACATAGCTCTAGCTTTAGTAAGTGTGTGAATTTAGGTCTAGTTAATACATTGGTTAGTAGTTCTCACATTAAGGCTCCTACTTGGAGGAATTTCAGGGGTGTTGAGAGGATTATTAATTACATTTTTGTTTTCCAAAGTTTGAGTAATGTTTTAGTAAATGGACATGTTGTGGATGTGAATGAGTTCTTTAACACTAATCATAGTTTTGTTCAAATTACAATTGGTCTTGGTAGAATTTTAGATCCTGTCCTAAGAGCTATTTGTGTTCAGACCAATAAAGACAAATAGAAATTTAATGTCAAAAATGCTGATGGAGTTAAATAGAAGTAGTATAGGATTGCATCTTGTGATAATTTTGCCATGTTTTCTGATGAGTTTACAGATTGTTATTATTTGTCTGATTTGGATGGCATGTGAAATGCTATTCACAAAACCATCTGTTTCTCAGCAAATGAAGTTTTCTTGAAAATCTGGTCTAAAAATTTTGATAGTGGTTTTACCAAGAGCTCTTCCTGCTATCATAGATTGGAAATTTTGGTTTCTAAGTTGGTAAAGACTTTGCATTCTGTGTCATCTATTGGATTCATTTCTTTGTTAGATGTTTGGGTGTCTTTGGACTCTGTTAATGCTTCTGCTGTTAAATTTTTTTTTCTTTTGAGATCTCATTTTGATGCTATTAGATTAGCTTTGGTAAAGATTAGAAAGTCTTATTATTTCCTCAAAATAATGGAATCAAAATGTGTTAGGAATTCTCAAATCAAGTTAGCAATTGACAAAAAGATAGAAAACTTTGAGTTGAATAAGGACCAAACTATTAGAAGTGTACTTGAGCAGCCATTTTGCAAATTCACATTAGATTATCTGGTTGTGAATGAGGACCTCATTTTGAAGCCTAGTTTGGTTAAATTTTATGTTAATAAAATTATGGAGGGCTGGACCAGAAAGCATGTGGTGGTTAATAACATTTTGGATGAATGGTGTCACCAACTTCAACCCTTGGAATATGTCTTTAACAATGCCTTTTCAAATGTTATGTATTCAATTGAGGTGGAAAAATTTCTTGGTGTGGTTTCGAGTTTGTCTAATAACAAAGCTGCTGGCCTTTCTGGTATTACGAATAAACTTTGGAAACATTGTAACAGATCTGTTCTGGATTTGCTATTGGTGCTTTTGAACTCTTGTTTGATTTGTGAATCTGTTCTGGGTCCTTGGAGGGAGGCCTGGATGTTTATGATTCCTAAACCTTATGACTGGGAGAGAGTTTTTACAAACATTCAGCCCATAGCACTGATTGAAACTGTCCATAAAATTCTTTCTAAAATTTTTTTTGATAGAATCTCTGTAGCATATAGTAAGCATGACATTTTTCATGGTGACAACTTCTCAGTTTTTAAAAGTACAATAACACAGTCTTCTATTTTTGCTATTGGTTCAGTGGTAAAAAATGCTTTAGAAAAGAATTGTGAACTTTGGTTGGTTTTACAAGACATAAGGAAAGCATATGACTCAGTTGGTTGGAAACATCTGAGAAGAAGTTTGGTTAGAATCAAAATGTGTAGTAGATTCATAAAATTTTTTGGGAGTATTTACAATGGTTGCATAAACAGAGTGATAACTGACTTTGGGTTAACTGATGATTATAGTGTTCATAATAGCTTGAATCAAGAGGAAGTATTTTCACTTTTTTTTTGGTGTATTTTTTATGACACTTTGCTGTGTAAAGTAAAAAGACAAGAAGCAGTATGTGGTTATAGACTGAACTCACATTATGTTGCCAGGACTGGTTGCATAGATCCTCAAGATAGTTTGACTTTTTTTCTTGCTGCAAATACATTTGTTGTTGATACTATATAAATCAGTTTTAGTTAGACAGCTACACAACACATTCTCAATGTTGCCAGTGAATTTTTCAGGATGAATAATATCTCGATCAACAATAACAAAACTGTAGTGATCCCAATTAATTGTAGAGTAGTGGCTTTTTTTTATCTGTTAGTGGCACTCTTATTTCCATCACCAAAAAGGATGTGTTTCACTAATATCTGGGTATTTTTCTTTCTTCTGATGGATTGTCTAAGCCTAGCTTGGCTAAAGTGCATTTGGATGTACAGTTTTTTGCCAATCTTGTTCTGAGAAAAGCAATTTTGGACAAACAGTTCTCCTACTTGGTTTTGGTGGTCCTTTATCCTATTATTAATTACAGAATCCAGTTTAGTTTTATTTCTGCTAGTGTGTACCAAAAGTGGAATATTTTAATTTGAAAGGGCCTGAAATTGAAATCAGGTCTGCCTCTAGACTTTCTTAATGATGTTTTGCACTATTCCTTATTTTATGGCTTAAAGACTTTTGAACAGATTCAAGCCAAAGGCAAAGTTGCTGCTGTGGTGTGTTTTACCAACTCTGTTGGGATTTTGAGCCAATTGTTCAAGCATAGGTCATATGACTTGCAGGTCTTGAGTTGGTGTTCTGTATATTCCTTGTGCTCTTCAGTTTGCATTAGTGTTAATCCTTTAAACAACTTTTTGGCAGGTGTGGTTTGGGTTTTTCTCAGTTCTGGTTTATCTCTAGGCAATCTTATGTGTAATGTTTTTTGCTTCTGGTGTGGAACTCCTTTATCTGATGTTCTTGGTAAGTTAATGTATTTCAGATGTCTTCTCTCTTTTTGTCATTATGGAATTACTTTTGTTGAGCAGCTTCAGTGCCATAATGGTGCTGTTTTTGACTGAAAGACTTTTAAGCAATGGAAGAGACTTGACCCATGTGGCCCTGTTTCTGTCTGGTTTGTTGCTGCCATTCAGTATCTTCATGATTTTGGTTTTCTTGATGTCTGCTTTTTACCTCCAAATGATACTGCTGCAAAAAATATTCTTGAATTTCATGAGTTTAGAACAGTGCATAATCAATTGTCTGGCAGTGGTGCTTTTGGCTTTTCTGTGTACACGGATGGTTCCTTTTGTGGCCTGGGGAATATTAATATGAAAGCTGGTACTGCTGTGTTCTTTGAGAACATTAACTTAGGGCTTGGGGTGGAGGTAACTGGCATAATATCTTCTACATTAATGGAGCTTCAAGCCATTGTATTGGCTCTTAAGTGTGTGTCTAGTTCAAGTTCAGTCTGTCTATTCTCTGACAGCCAAGCTGCTTTGGATGCATTGTTACTAAACAAAATTAAAAATATTATTTAGCATAAAATTATCTTCATTCTTATCATTAATTAGCATATATTATTGGTTCAAATTATCACTTATTACATTAGCAAAATGTTCGAAATTATCATTTAATTAATAACTCAATTTGTACATAACACAAATGTAACCTAAGTGTGATGATCAATTATACAATACCCTGAAATATGTAACATTCAAAAGTTTGCTGAAATTTGTAGAAATTTGCTGAAATAATTGATAGTTCACCGAAATATTTAATAGTTCACAAAAATAACTTGTAGTTTGTTGAAATGTATCTTTAGTTCAGTGAAATTGTAGAAAATAGCAAAGTTCAAGTTCACAAAATAGTGTTATGACAATTTGTATAAAAAAAAAGCTTTTTTTTTTGAAAAAATGTATCTTACTTTAGATTTATTACTTAGAACCATTCCTATACACACAAAAAGAAATAAATATCAAATAATTTAAAAAACCAAATTCTTTAATTATTGCACTTGGAAAATCCCCAAAACCCAATTAACATTTTGAAATTGATTAGCTACCAATTTCAGTAAACTGTTAGTAACTCCAGGTCTAGATAGAAAATGTTTTTCTTAACAGAATTCAATTTCTTTTACATTTCTTTTACATTTTTTTTCTTTTTTTCTTTTCTTTTTTTTTATTTTATTATTATAATCATTAGGGTAGCCTATAGACGAGAATTCCTGTAGAAGAGTTGACTTTTACAGCAAAGAAACTACATATTTTAGTGAGCTTCCAGACGAGCAATTCCTGGGAAAGAGTTGACATTTACTATAATGTAACTACATAAAGTAACTGGCACAGAATTGGCCATTCCACTTATAAGCCCAGTGATTCAAATTATAGGAAATAATTTGAAGATAAATTCAGTTATTGGAGGTTCAATTACTTCTAAAAAATGTAAATTTCCAACCAACAGACATTTACAACATTCAAGAAAAGAGACCCAAAAACCTCTAGTAATAGCATGTAAAGCTGAATTATTGTTATTGGCTTCAGACTTCTGGAACAAATGCTGAGTTAAATATCAACACATCACTGGCATTATACATAAAAAAAATTTGAATGTTGACTGGTATAAGGTTAAAAAACACTTAGGCATTTTGGGTAATGTTCAGACTAACTCACTTGCTGGTGTCTCTTTCCATTCAGACTGGCTCCTCTCTCCCCAGCTCAAGAAATGTTTTGTTCTAACTAATGGCAGTATTGTTTCTGAAAACTCTAAACATTTTGTTTGTGATGTTTTTTGGTCTATCCATCGTGCATGTTGAGAATTAGGCTCTGGTGCCAAGATTGTGAACAGTCATTTGCTTACGAATGTTGATTGGTCTAAATTGTCTCTTGTTTGGCATCCTAATTCTCACATGACTGCTGGCTTTATGAGTCATTACTTTGCTGGCTTCCATTCCTATTTTATGAAAGCTTTATATCATAAACTGCCTGTTGCTGTTCACAAATGCCTTTATGATAAACATTATCCCAGTGTGGTGTGCCTGTATTGTGATAATGTTGAAGTGTTGGACCATGCTTTCTTTTGTGTATTTGATGCAACTGCTCAGCTTCAATTGTTCATTGATTTTGCTTTTACTTGGAGAGTTGTTTCTGGTTTATTCTATGCCTCCTCTCATGTGTTACAAATGTTATCTAATTGTTTGACTGATTTGGAACTGGTTGCTTTACTGTACAAAGGTTTTGTGCTCATAAATTGGTACCAGGAGGCCGCTTTCTGTTTTGATAACTCTAAAACTGCATCTGATAAGGTGGTTGAATTTGTTTGTAGTTTGAGCTTGTCTTTTAAAAATAATATTTGGCTGGTCCATTCCAAACATTGAGCTTTTATAAAAAAACACAGTCTGATCTCTCACAATGGTTTGATCCCTGTCTCTGTGTCTGGTAGTATGTTAATACTTTTGGCCTATGTAATTAGGTTGCTTGGTATTAATTATGTATTTGGTATTAGTTTTGAATTGTACAGTTTTTGTCAGTTTTTTCAGGTATAGGTAATTTGGTTTCTGTGTATGTGAGTGTATAGCATAGTCTTAGTTGGCTTGAGTGGCTAGTCACGTATAGAAAAAACATGATTCACATCTAGTATAGATCATTTTTTTGATGTATTGTTACTAGGCAGTATTTGGACTTTGCTCATTAAAATATTTAAAATATTTAACAGTTTACTAAAATAATTAATAGTTTATAGAAATAATTTATAATTTAACAATATATTTTTAATTTACTAAAATATTAGAAAAAAAGTATTAGATTATATAATAAGTTTTATAAAAGAAAAACATTTTTTTTAAGAAAATATATCTTAATTAAAATATTTTATCTTTTTTACAAATTAATTTAATAAAAATTTATCTTGAAAACCAAATATATTTTTAAATTATTACTGCTTAAATTTATTTATTTAAAAACCAATTTTATAATTAAAAACTATAGGTTTTATTAATTATTATATATATTAATTATTAATATTATATAATTAACTATTATTACTTATAGAATATAGGAATTATATATTAGTATACAAATTAACCAATCAAAATAAGACACAGTAAAAGTGGAATTCCAGAATTTTTTTTAGAGAAATTGCAAAATTCCAGAATTATAGAATTCTAATATAAGAAATTACAAAATTTTAGAATTTCAGGATTTCTTTTAAAGAATTGCAGAATTCCTGGCTAAAAAATTAGAAATTTTGTATAATAAAATTTATGTATATATAGTAATAGTATTAGAAGCAAAAAGAACAGAATTTTTAGATTAGAATCTCCAATTTAAATTCTCTTCTATTTTTTCATACAATAGTATTCTATGACTTGAAATAGAAACATCAAACATCAATAAAATACTTATTATTATTATCATCTATCTATTTATTATTAACAATTCATGTTAATACTTGCCATTACTTAATTATACTAGACCAATAGCTTTTGATCATGGCTATTAACAAAATACTAATTTTTTTTTGTTTTGGCTTATTTTCTTTATTTTATTTTTCTTTTTTTTTCTATTTCTTTTGTTGTAATTTACTAATTAATTTGAGAAATTAAACACTGATTAAATTGATGTCAAAAATAGTCTGGTGTTACAGATAAGTACTTGGGGTGTTGGAGTGAGTAACAAGACCTATAATGTGGTGCTCAAAGCTGTCTTCGATATTAGAAATCTGAAGGTGTGTTTATCTGAAGGTTTTGGTTGAGTCTTTTGTATAATAGACAAAGATTCAGTAATAATAGTTTTATCTGTAACTTTCCAAAACCGCAGTTTTGTCAATTTCTTTTTCAGCTTGATGGCCAGTATTCCTCCTGATAAGCTATTCTCAATCGAGTATCCTATCCTTATTTCTGGATCTTTTACCAGTGCTATATCCTGATATCAGTACCTCCGTGTGATAATTCTCTTTACAGAGTTAGTGATAACAACAAAATAAAAGGGAATGAAAAGGAAATGAAATAAAAAAAATAAGCCAAGGTGATAAATAAGTTAGTATCTTATTAATAGCCATGATCAAGAGCTATTGGTCCAGTGTAATTAAGTAGCAGTTATTATTAACATAAAGTGTTGATAGTAAAGAGTAAATTAAGATATGAAAATAATTATTTATTCAATGATTGTAAATTGAAAAGTTTTTTTAAATGAAATCTAACTAAGAAGTCTTTAACTAAAGAATTCTGTCTTTTCTACTTCTAATGCTACCACTATATATACATAATTTGGGTTCTACAAGATTGCTCACATTCTTAAGCAATGTGTTATAATTTTTCCAGCAATGCTTACCTTACTGAACAATGTGCCATATTTTCTTAACATTGCTCCACATTGCTGAGCAATATGCCATGATTTCTGACATTGCTTCACATTGTTAAGCAATGTGTCCTGATTTCTGACATTGCTTTACATTGCTGAACAATATGCTTACATGCTAATTACTGCCCTCTTATTGGTCCATTTTTTTCCTATATCTGTTTTCTTTTTATGAGTAACATTATCTTCTTCTTTTAATATTGAGCTCCATCAAAATTCTTGTTTTGAATTAATTCTAATACTTTTTTTTCAAGCATTGTTTGTTTAACTCTGTTTTTCACGTCTTTTACTTGTGTATTGTTCATTCTCTCCCATTGGTTAATGGTTATGGTTTTCATGTTAGAGTGTAACAGTATTTCTGAATAATTCCGAAATATGTTGTATAGTCAGTACATTGTTTTAATATGTAGTGTTGAATTTGTTTTCTTTCTGATGAATTTTTCCACTTGTTGTATTATGTTTTGGTTGAATATTCTCTTGGATTTGTCGATATACAACTCCTGAATATTCAACTTTTGACTTAACTGGTAGTAGTAATATGATATTAGAAGTTATTCTGTCCATTGCTTCCAATTTTCTTTTGTAAGCTCTTCTATTGGTGCCATAATAGATATTTTCCCAAAAGTGTTCTTTATTTTTTCTATTATGTTATTTGACCAGTTTTTATCATTCTTTGGTACCTACTGATATGGTACATTTTTTTTCTTTCCTTTGGTGTTTCGATAACAAATTGTTTAGTTGTTAACAATAATTTCCATGTCTAACAGTTGTTGACTTAAAGCCTGGAATAATTGTTGAGCTATGATGTAAATATGATCTGGTATTTCCATTTTCTTGGTTGCTTTTGTCATGTATACTGTATTTTTTATATACTCTTTTATTGTTTGATTTTATGTGTTTGGTCCAATGATTATGATTGGTTCTAGATCTCATGGAATCTCATCTGGTTGGACTAGTATTCATTATACTCCCAATTGTGGAATGTTATTGGTGGATGATGATGCTATTTGGTGATATGGTTTCAGTTGATCACTATGTGCTGCTTTGGCTAAGATTTTATTGTCTCATCTTAATTTATAAGCTCCATTTCTAAGAATTTTTTCTATGTGAAATGGTCCATCCCATTTGGGGTCAAATTTTTCACTCCATTGTTTTTCCACTTTGGTATGATGTAAGAGTACTTTGTCTCCAATCTTGAATTCAACTGGTTTATCTGGTAATTGGTTATTATGTTATTCTTTTTGCTTCTCTTGAGACTTTTGGATGTTATTAGCAACTTTTCATTGTTACTTATAAAAAAAAAAACAGATATAGAGAAATAGTAGACCAATAAGTGAATAGTATGTAGCACATGAGCACATTGCTCAGCAATGTAGAGCAATAACAAAAATCACGGCACATTGCTCAGCAATATAGAGCAATATCAGAAAACACGGCACATTATTCAACAATATGAAGCAATATTAGAAAATTAGGACACATTGCTCAGCAATGTGAGCATTGCTCAAGTAATCATAGCACATTACTTGAAAATGTGAGTGATCTCATAGAACATCAAATATGTATATATAGCAGTAGCATTAGAAGTAGAAAGAACAGAATTTATTAGTTAGAAACCTTCTACATCACAAATATCAATAAATAATTATTCACTATTTCAATTCACTCTCCACTATTAACACTTTATGTTGATAGTAATTGATACTTAACCCCACTAGAACAATAGCCCTTGATCATGGCTATTGATGGAATACTAACTTGTACATTGTCTTGGCTCATTTCTTTATTTTCTTTTCTTTTACTTTCTTTTTTTTCTTTGATTTATTGTTGTATACTAATTGATTGAAGATTAAAGCACTGAGATACAGACATCATAGTAACTGGTAAAAGACCTGTGAAACAAGAGTAGAACACTCATAGAATTGAGGATAGCTTACCAGAAGGATTATTGACCACTATGCTGAGAAAAAAATTTGATAAAACTACGGTTTTGGAAGGCTATGAATAAAACTATCAATTAAATCTCTGTCCATTATACAAAAAACTTCACAACAAAACCTTCAGATATCAATACCAGGATACCAACTAAGCACCAAGTTACAGATTTGTTATTTGACTTGAGACTCCAAATAATTATCTGTAACATTTGGTGCTTCCTGTAAGGTATAATCTTACAGAGAACTAGCACCAACAACAATCATTCAAACAGTGGCAGAATCCAAAGAAATAAGAACAAACCATTTAAGATTTGCAAAATTCTTATTCTAACACTATCATACCCATCTTGGATTAACAAATAATAGTTGACCAACAGAATCAGCTTTCAATTGCTATGTCAATAAAAGAATAGTATATCACTTGGGAGGCCAAGGAAATCCAGAATCTGCTTTCAACAACTTCTTTAGTGAATTGTTCCAAAGCACTACCCTTCCACAAAACTACCTATTTACACCCCTAATTACAAAAATAAACCAAGAAATTGAAAAATACACCAAACAGAGATTTCCCATCACTTTTGCTGACAAAAAAAAAGGAAAATTACAAACACCAGTAAGAACACCAAAGCAAATCCAATTACCCACTTGGAAGAAACAAAGATTTGATTTATCTGTTAATCTATCATATCACCACACACCTGGAAGTACTATCAATATAATAAACACAGCTAAAATAAGTGTGACAATGCCCCTAAACCAAATCCCATTCCAAAGTAAACAAAAGAAAGAAGAGTTATTAGGAACATACAGTGATTATTTTGAGGGATTTAAATCACAATTCCCAATGCTCTCAGGAATTTGATTACCACTACCACAACCAGATTTTGGAGCTGTTAGTCCTTGGGAGATAACCAACTCTGAGGAAGAAGAGAATAGTGATCAGGAAGTTAATAAGCAAAACCCAATCATAAAAAATTCAGAAATTAAAACCCCAGTTAATCAAATTCTGAAAGATCAGAATAATCAAAATTCCGACATAATTAATTAACACTTATCTCCAGTAATCATGATCAATTCACCACTAGTGCTACCAAATACTGAACAGCAATAACAGTCACAATCATTACTCCAATTACAAATTCAGTAGCAACCACAACAACAACCAATGGCTTACACTCCAATTACTAAAATTGAGAAATTTACTGGCAAAAAAAATGATGCCCAAGTATGGCTCAATAATGTGGAAAAAGCCATTGCAGTCAATGGATGGAATAACAACAAAGCCCTTTAAGCAATTCCCTATTTTCTACAGGATACTGCTAACTCGTGATATCAGAGTTTAGTCATTAAACTGCAAACATTCCAGGAATTCAAAACTGCATTCTTGTGATATTTCAGCAATAATAACAGCATTAATTGCTTAGCCAACACCTTCACCACAATTAAACAGGGAGAAACTGAAGCAGTTACCATTTACTTAGGACATTTCCACAGAAATTTGCCCCAAATCCAAGCAATCCAAGCTGACTATTTTACAGCGCCACAGATTCTAAATCAGTTCATTTGTAGACTGTGCAGTAGTCTACTCCAATAAGTACACCCAATGCACCCACAAACTCTCCAGGATGCAGTTACCAATGCAAGAGATTTTGAATCAGCAGAACTCGAAGCAAGTTATGCCCAAGCCATTAATCTAGTGATGAATGAATCATCTGAATTGGATTCCAAATTGAAGCAATTCAGTGATTCGATTAATCAGAAATTGGAAGAATACTTAGCTGACAATTATGCAATTTATTAATTACCACAACAACACAATAATTCAGAAAACATAAATTGTTTCCAAAATCAGTCACATCCATCATTATCAAATTAGCAATGGCAACAAGAGATGTGTGTTTGCCATAACTGTGGTAAACAAGGCCACATTAGAGCCGACTGCTGATTTTATAATAATAACTCACAATCAGGAAATTAATATTGAAACCCCGATTACCAGTTTCAAACTCCAAACTATTAATTATCTTCAGCAATATATCAACCAAATTACATATCTATGATACAGCTGCAGATTTATCAACCTCCAATCTATCAACCAACAACACCTGTTATCTATTAACTGCAGTCCCAACTCATATATTAGTCACAGCTCCAAGTAACTTATCAACCCCACCAAATTCAAACACCACCACAGAACTTACCTCAAAACGGAACTCAAAGGCCAAGACTGACACAATAAAGCTGAAGATTGTCAATAGTAGTTCATCAACTGATCTCCAGTTTTTCGAACCAACCATCAGGACCTCGACAATGGAATTTGGGCACTGGGTACTTCCAAAACCTGAATGCCCAACAATATTTAAGTCTTCTGGTTACTTCAGAAGACGCCTCACCCAACAACTGGGAACCCAACCAACAGCAGCCACTTACCAGCAACATCCCATCAGCAACCATCACCAATGATGAATTTTTAGCAGCTATTTTTCTATTCAAACTTGAAAAACTAATACCTACACCCTTGTTCAGTGGAGCTGCACTAGAAGAAAAACCAATCACAGCAATGTACACCAATGCCAAGATTGATGGCCATTTCATCAAACTGATTCTAGACAGTAGATCAGCTGGCAGCATTATCACAAGACAATTCATGAACCAATTAGGTCGCCGAGTTGATTGAGCCACCAGTACAAGAATAATTACAGCTAATGGAGCCACCAAGACTTCAATTGGCGAAATAGATAATTTGCCAATAAAAATCAATGGCATAACTATACCAATTAGAATATTAGTTATGAAAGCCATCCAATATTAAGCTTTAGTCAGTAACGACTGACTGTCCAAAACAAATGCAATGCTTGACTGGACCACTCAAGAGTTGCAAATCAGCCAAAACAGCCAACACATGCGAGTACCAGCCACATGTGGCCACTTTAAGCCTATCATCATGCCATCAACACCACTTGTTAAATTCGAAGAAGAGGAAAAGAAATCTACCTAAGAAGCCTACCAAGTTTCCTGGGCTGACACAGAATACAATGAGCTGCCGCCAATACCTTCGTGGGACGACAATAACAGGAAAGAAAAGAAAAAAAAAGAGAAGAACCTACCTGGAATTTTGACCAAGCATGGGAAACCAATGACAACCAGAAAGAGCTAATAAAGTGAGAATGGCAAGAAAATAAAAAAAGAAAAGAGAAAGGGAAAGAAGAAGAACCAACACCCAATAACACCACTTATAATTTTTACACTACACTCCAACAATCCACTTATCACTGCCCAAAACTGATATGCGTTGATTGTGGCAAGAAATTGTCATTAATGGGTGCATGCTGTGGTGACAATAAGGAATACCAAATGGCAACAAAGTTTTACTGCTGCCCATGTGTCATAGAACGTTTTAGATGACCAAAACAAGTAAGAAAATGGGATAATGAACTCTGCTTGGCTTGTAAAGAAACTCTTTTTGACAAAGAAATGTGGAACAACATTCCTAGATGAAGAGGGATGTGTGACAAATCATGTCAGTACATGATTTTCATAAGTGACTGGGTGAGAAAGAGAATGCCCATAGACACTGTCTGGAGATGAACCATCAAATATCTGGATGGATGTTTACACAATGATGATAAAATCTGGTGAATGAAACTTGCCAAAATCGAAGAAGCATCATTAAAAGAAATAAAAACAATTAAAAATAATCCACTGGAACCCATAGAACTTGACTGAGACCCAAAACCAGTCATAAATTTACTAGATCCAGAACAATTCCATGAACACTATTAAGAATTAGCACCCATTAGAAAGGAACAAGAGCAACAGTTAGAAGAAATCAACACTCAACTATGTGACCATTATTTGATTCCATGTGACTTTCGGTATTGTAATAAGTGTGACCTCATTTACAATCCACCACCATGCATGATCTACATGATCTCAGAAGAAGATAAACCAATCAGCAGCTGTGCATCAGAATCAGAATCAAATTTCAATCTCAATTCAAACTCCGACAATAATGACAATGAAAATAATAGTTCTAGCTCTGTTCAAAATAACAACAATTGTAACTCAGATTTAAACTCTGATTCAAACTCCAAAACATTTATCACACTTCCTGACCTCACCAAGAAACAGGAACTTAAATGGTTCAGTGATAATGGCAAAGGTATCATGCCAGAATGCTGTTACAGGATGGTCTTCTTGTTATATTTAATTGTCAATATCCCGTTTTAATTACAATCAGTCTTTTGTGAGTTCCTCAATTCTATTTGTGTGATAATGTTACTGTTATACTGAAGGCTTTCTTTTTAATGTCACAATGTAAGTTATTCCTCAATTCCTGATTGTTGTGTGTGTTTATGTACTTCTTCTCAGAGGCTAAACTGAAATCTACTGCTGTCTAGGGGTCTTCTCTGAGGCTATCCTTGCAATTGCCTGATGTGTTTCTCTAATCTAGAAACACAGAATGTTAATGGTCTTTAGTGCTTTTCCTAATTCTTACAATAAAGCTTTTATCAATTAGTAACAATGTGAATAATCTTGATCAAGAATTATTTTTCCAAGAGATTCAGCTAATGAATGATAGTTTCATTCAATAAATAATACAAGTAAGTTTCTTAATACTTTGAATTGTAATAATTCAGTTATAAATATTCTTTTTTATTTCTTTTTGATTTAAAGGTTTCTTGGAATATTTAATTTGAAAGTACAATTTAAAGTGGAGTTTGTTGGATAAAATTGGATCTATTGCTTGATAAGTTATGATTTTTATTTTTTTTATTACTTGATTGTCTTTTTCCAATATTAAAGCTACTGTATATATATGTGTTTGTAGTTCTATGAGAAAACACATTGTAATACTTTCTTTTTGATATTTCAACCTGGTGTTTGCTGCTATCACCAGTTGGTATTGGCTGCTATTGTGAACTGGTGCTTGCCACTATCATGAGATGGTGTTTGCTACTATGTTAATTATTATCTTTTTAAGATTATTACTGTGCTATATTATGATTAAATAGTTTGTATTATTTTTATGATTTTTTTGCTAAATTCTTAAACCATAACATTATCCTCTCCTTTCAAGATTGAGCTCCATCAAAATCGAAGTTAATTTCTTCATTAAATTTTAAGTTACTATAGTGGTTCAATACTGTATTATTAATTTGTTGTTGTAATTCTTGAAATTGTGAGTTGGTAAGTCGTTCAATACTGTTAGTTGTTATTATGTTCATGGTTGGGTCCAACAATAGTTTGTGACAGTTTTCAAATGCTTTGAAAATTCTGTAAACTGTTTTAGAATGGAATGTAGTGTTGGTTTTTTCAATAAAAAGTTATAATAGTTGGATAGTTGTTTTGCTAATTTTTGGAGCTTAATTAGCTCTTTTACTGGCATTTCTTCGTCTATTTATAGTGTTTCCAAGTATTGGCTAAGGTTTCTATAAAGATGGTTGTTTATTGTTGTTGTGGCAGGTGGGTTGGTGATTTTTATGTGTGTCTCATTTTTGACAAACAGTCAGCATTAGCATTTTTGGTATCTTCTTTGTATTTGATAATATAATCATATGGTGCTAACATTTGTGACTATTTAGTATATTTTTCTTTTAGCACTTTCTTGTTATTTAACCAGACCAGATCTTTATGATCTGTGGTAATCTCAAAGAGTTGGTACCGTAAATATGTATCAAAGTGAACACAACTCCAGATTACTGCTAAGCATTCAAGTTCATGTGCTGCATAGTTTTGTTCTGTCATACTGAAACTTCTGTTAGCATAAGCAATTACACGTTCTCTTCCATTATTATTTTTTTGTGACAGAATGACTCCAAGTCCAGTTCCAGAGGCATCTGTGACCAAAATGAATTTCTTGTTGAAATTCGAATAGATCATTATTGGTGATTCAATAAGCTTTTGTCTAAGGTACTCAAAAGTTTTTTGTTGTGCTTCAGTCTATTCAAATTTCACATTTTTGGATAGTAAGTAATTAAGAGGTTTGGCAATGTTTGAAAAGTTTTCTACAAAGCAGCAGTAGTAAGATGTGAGTCCTAAAAAGCTTCTAACTTCTGAAATGTTTCGAGGTACTGGAAAATTTTTCACTTTGTCTATTTTTGATGGATCTGGTTTTATTCCATCTTTTCCAATTACATGTCCTAAAAATGCTAGCTCATTTTTCCCAAAGAAACATTTTTTTAGATTTAATTTAAGTCTAGCGTGTTTCAATCTCTCAAAAACTTGTTGTAAATATTGGAAATGATCCATGAATTTTGACGAGAAAACATTTGTATCATTCAAGTAGACAACAACAGATTGCCACAAGATTCTGGAGTAAATTACGTCCATTAGTTTTTGGAATGTCGTGGAGGTGTTTGTTAATCCAAATGGCATTATATTGAACTTATAATTGCCATTTTGTGTTGTGAATGCTGTTTTATGTCTGTCTTTTGGGTCTATTTCCACTTGCCAGTACCCACTGGTCAAGTCCAGTGTAGAAAACCATTTTGCTCCTTCAAAAATGTTGAAGATTTCATCAATTAATGGTATTAGGTATAAATTTTTGGTTGTTTTGCTGTTTAGTTTGTGATAGTCGATACAAAATCTAATTTTTCTGTTCTTTTTCCTTACTAAAACAACTGGTGAGGACCATAAGTTCATTAATAGTTGTATTATTCTTTTTTCCAACATGCTTTGGACTTTTTCTTTAATAAAATTATGCTCTATTGGTGGAACACGGTAAGCGTGTTGTTTTTCAGGTCTGGTGTCTTCAGTGAAGATTTGGTGTTAAACCAAGTTGGTTCTTCTAAATTCGTCATTTCATGAAAATATATCAGAGTATTTTAAAATTAATGCTTTTAATTGTCACTGTTGGTCAGGATCCATTGTTCCAATGTTTAATTTGGCCAATTCTTCTGGCATAAATTGATAGCATTTTAATGGTTGTTGCCAATTTATTGAAGTGAGTTTACAGTAAAAGGCGATTTCTGGGAAATTTAGAATTTCTTTTGGTGTTGACGCATTTTCTAGCTCTGTTCTGAGATATCCAATGATGGTATCTTCCAGAATATAGACGGGTTCTTCTGTGGTGTTTTTGATAGGAATTTTTATCCATTGAGCTTTATCAGCTGGAATAAAAAGGTTAGTAAGTCCTATAAGAAACTGTTGACAAGTTTCTGGGTAGGGCTCAAATATTAGGTTTTTTTCTTTAATTGTCCTTTTTTTTATTCTTATTTCTGATTTTCCATATGGTAGGAGCATGATGGACTGCTTATTTTTAATTACTTCACCTTTTTTCTCTATTGTTTTAGTGAAATTCGCTTCAATTTCTTTTCCTGTTGATCCAAAACCAAAAGTTCTTCTCGTTGTTTGTAACAATTCCTCATGATTTTCCACTGGCACGAATTTCCTAATTTTTACCAATGGTAGGAAAATTGTTTGTGCAATCTTTTCCTTAGATTCAATAGTATAAGGCTTTTCTGAATTGTTCTGTAGCAAAACCATCAAATTTTCAGTGTATCCGGAGTCAATTACTCCTCCTTGAATGCTTATTCCTTTTTTCGCAAGGCTTGATCACGACACTATTTGAACCATTATTCCTGGCAGAATTTCAACCACAATTTTTAGGTCAATTTTGGTGATGCTTCTGGGTGGTAATATTGTGGATTGGTCTTTCAGATAACATAGATCAAATTCGGTGTTAGTTGGATGGGCTCTTTCAGGTATTATTCCTAAGTGTCCATTGTCAAAGTATCAGATGTCGATTACCTGTTCTAGGTCAGTATAGGCTACAAAATTTTCTGATTCAGAACCATCAGATGAGTCTTGTTGATTTATTGATTGATTTTGAGACTGCTGATTCTCAATTTTCATTTTTCTTTCTAAGTCCCTTTTATCTCAATACTCTTCACAGCACTGATTTTGGCATGGAATAAGACAGTTTTCACAGAGGTAAGTGTTGATTTGGGCGAGGTATTGTTCTTGCTCTTGTCAAATGGGGCATAGTTGTTGGTAGTAGTCCTGAAATTTATCCACTGGGTCGAACATGTTATAGCTGGCGACTTCGTCGGCTACTTCAGCTGACTCTTTCTAGCATCATATTTCTTTGGCGGTTCCTCCTCTTACTTTGGCTTGTGTAGTGTTGTACAATTCGTTCTCGTCGTGTGGGTAGTGCTGTAGTCTTTTTAACACTCTGTTGAATGCTGCTTTGAACGGCGTTCCTTCTCTTACTTAGTCACAGATGAGAATTGTGTATTGGCAAGTTGTGTCACACATTCCTCCTCTGCCTGGTATGTTGTTCCAGTCACACCCTCTTGGTAATGGTTTTTCACAAGTGAGGCACAGTTCCTCATCCCATTTTCTGTGTCTTTCTGGGTAACCATATTTTTCTTTGTTATAACAGTTACAATAGTAGTGGATGGAGTTTCTTGGGTCTTCATTTGGTGCGCTGTACACAGTCATAAACAAGAGTTTTTTCTTGCAAACTGAGCATTCTAGCTTTGGTTTGCATCGCTGGTGGTTTCTTTGTGGACTTACCTGGTTCTATTCGGATTTTTTTTCACTGGTTCATGTTAGTATGGCTGGTAGTCCTGTTTTTTGGTTATCAGCCCAAGAGAGCTGATAAGTTTTGATGGCTGGTAGTGCTGAATTTCCCTCAAATTTGAAGGTAGGTCTTTGGTTAGCACTGGGTTTTTGGAAGTGGCCACAGGTGGCTGGAATTTTGGCCTAATAGCCATTATAATTGATCAGAAGCTCTTGGGTAGTCCAGTCTAAAGTGGCGTTGGCTTTTGTTAGCCAGTCATTTCCTACTAACACTTGATATTGTGTAATGTCCATTACTAATACTTTTGTAAGTATTACTATGCTGTTAATTTTGAAAGGAAATGAGTTGATTTCGCCATGAGGCAGCTTTGTACTTCCATCAGCTGTTATAATTTGGAACATTGTGGTACAATCAACTTTGAAACCTAGTTGGTTTACTAGTTGAAGTGTTATGATGCTTTCAGTAGATCCACTGTCTAAGATAAGTTTGATTGGGATATTGTTTACAGTGGCTTCCATATACATAGTAGTGATTGAGCGTTTTTTGTCCAATGCTGTTCTACTGAACATAGTCTTGTTTTCCTCTAATTCAAAAAAAAAAATAGCTGTGAAGCTACTATTTTTGGTGGCAACTGCTGGTGGTATTGTCTGGCTCAATTTGTTGGAGAAATTTTTGGTTCTGTTTATGTTTCTACTGTCATTGTTTCCAATGATTAGATTTTCTAGTATATTAAGATAAGTTTGTTGATAATTTTGATAGTTTGGATTGGTTTGCTGATTGGTTCCAGCGCAGTTTGGATTCTTCTGGACCAATGCGTTTTGGTTCCACATGGGCTGATTTTGGGCTTTGGGATGCCAATACGGGTTGGCTATCATGGGTTGTTGCTGATAAGTTCCTTGATTTTAATACATAGTGAGATATTAGCATAGTATTGGCATGTACTGGTTTCTGGACATTTGGGGTGGTGCATAGTAATTATTTTCACGTGCTTTCTGCATTATTTGCATTCAACATTGACTAATCAAATATCCTACATGTTTGCAAAAATGGCAGGTGTGTGTTTCTGTTCTGAATTCCTGGCATAACGAGTGATTATTTCAATTGTCGCTGACTTCCTGGCTGTGTTTTTGGGGTGGTTGATATGTATTTTTTCTCGGATCCGGGATGAAGTAACTTTCTATTTTCTTAGAAAGTTCCTCCCCTAATTGTGTTACTCTTTTCTTTAATGTTTCTGTCTTATTTTCCTCTATTACCATGTTAACTATTTGACTATAGTTAGCTTCTTTCTCAGCCAATTCAAGGGCTTTGGCAAGCATAATGGCTTTTGGTAAGAAATTAGAGTGAACAGGGCATACTTTTCCTAAAATGCTGCTTTTTAATTCTTTAATAAACTGATTTAAAACCTGAGGATCAGTGTAGTATCCTTGTTCAATCACTTCAATCTGATGGCAAATTTGATTGAATCAAGCAAGGTATTGGGTAATAGTTTCACCAGTATTTTGCTTGATAGTATTGAATTTGTTCTGTAGTTAGATTATGGTGTTTGGGTCACTAAAATACTCCAGGAGTGCATTTTTAAATTTGAAAACTTGTGGGTTTTGTTTTCAGGCTTTGATATCACGAGTTAGCTGTGCCTTTCAGGAAGAAAGGTAATGTTTGAATTGCTCTTTGGTTGTTCCAGTTATTTGCCTGGATAACTTTTTGTGCTTCTCTGAGCCATGTGTACACATCTGTTTCTTCTTCCTCTCCTGAGAAATCTGTTAGTCTTGTAATGTATGGTGTGGCCATTTCATTGCCATTTTCTGCTGGTGGGCTTATTGGTCTAAGAAGAGGTGAGATGATATTTCCTTGAACGTTCCTGAAAGTGGCTTCCTTTATATCTGGTTCTTTCTTTTGATCACGAGTTTCTTGGTTTTTGGACTGGCTGCTTGTTCCAGTGACTGGTCTTGTGATTGTTTTTTTGTTGGTCTCTTTTTTGGATTCTGATTCAGACTCTTCTTCATGGTTTTCAAACCCCATTCCGAATTTTGGCTGAAAAAGAGGGTTTTGGAATAGTGATAAATATCCTTCTGTAATTGGTATGTTTCCCCAGTTATATTGTTTAATTTTATCAGTATAACTAGAAGTTCTTGGCATTTGTGGAGTTGATGTTGATGATGATGCAGCTTCTAATGAAATTTGTATCTTATTTTCTGGTGAAAAATAGTATAATTTATCTTCTGATGAATAAATATGTTGTTTCTTTATTGATTGAGTGACAGTTTTCTTTGGTGTTTGAGCAGGTGTTCTTAGTTTTTGCTGGTTACTTTTCTGATTAGTTTCTGAATTTTCTTTGGTTGTGTTGGCGCATTCCCTAGTGTTTCCTGTGGATATTGGAAAATTTTTATTAGTGTATTGCTCAATTTCTCGATAGATTTTGACAATAGTTGCAGCTATTACTGCTACTTTTTTTGTAGTGTATTGTGATAATTCTCTATACAATCCAAGTTTTGCATCATGTAGTTCTTCTTCCTTTCCTATATAATAATTTATTCTGGCGTTAATATAATAAGTAAGGGCAGATTCTGCTAGACAACACTCTTCTGGTAATTCAAGATTACTTTGATTTTGTGTGTAAATAGCACGGCAGAATTCAAGAACAGTAAGATTAGGGGTTTTTGTCACCACTTTTGTCTCTTCCTTTTTAGCAATAAATTATTGCTAATTATTATTTCCTTTTTGATTTTCTTTCCTTGTAGGGTTCACTAAATATTACAGGATAGTCTTCTTGTTATATTTAATTGCCAATATCCTGTTTTAATTGCAATCAGTCTTTCATGAGTTCCTCAATTCTATTTGTGTGATAATGTCACTGTTATACTGAAGGCTTTCTTTTTAATGTTGCAATGTAAGTTATTTCTCAATTCCTAATTATTGTGTGTATTTGTGTACTCCTTCTCAAAGGCTGAACTGAAATCTATCTGCTGTCTGGGGGTCTTCTCTGAGGCTATTCTTGCAATTGCCTGATGTGTTTCTCTAATCTAGAAACACAGAATGTTAATAACCTTTAGCACTTTTCCTAATTCTTACAATAAAGCTTTTATCAATTAGTAACAACATGAATAATCTTGATCAAGAATTATTTTTCCAAGGGATTTAGCTAATGAATGATAGTTTCATTCAATAAATAATACAAGTAAGTTTTTTAATACTTTGGGTTGTGATAATTCAGTTATAAATATTCTTTTTCATTTCTTTTTGATTTAAAGGTTTCTTGGAATATTTAATTTGAAAGTACGATTTAAAGTAGAGTTTGTTAGATAAAATTGGATCTATTATTTGATAAGTTATGATTTTTATTTTTTTTATTACTTGATTGTCTTTTCCCAATATTAAAGCTACTATATATATACATGTTTGTAGTTCTATGAGAAAACACATTGTAATACTTTCTTTTTGATATTTCAATCTGGTGTTTGCTGCTATCACCAGTTGGTGTTGGCTGCTATTGTAAACTGGTGCTTGCCACTATCGCGAGATGGTGTTTGCTACTATGTTAATTATTACCTTTTTAAGATTATTACTGCACTATATTATAATTGAATAGTTTGTATTATTTTTATAATTCTTTTGCTAAATTCTTAAACTGTAACAATGCGCACATAATACTGATGCAGGATTTGATCTGAGATATTCAGGGAAAGATCTCCTCAAATTGGAACCACATTCATGCACCTGCATCAATCTGAAAATAGCACTAGAAATTCCAGCAACAACAATAGTTCAGTTAGCATCTAGGAGTAGCTTAGCAAAAAAAGGAATCAACATTAGAGGAGAAATAATTAATGCAAGATACGTAAGAAATATTATTGCTATGCTACAAAATAATTCAGAAAAAGCATATATCATAGATTCAAATAAAAAGATAGCACAAGCAATATTCCTATCTCTGGTGAAAATAGCACAGTTGGTGTTAGTAGAAAATAGAGAAGAATTAGGGATTACTGCTAAAGGAATACAGAAATTCAGATCAACAGATAGAATAAATATACCAGTTAATATAGCAGAGAAAGAAATTGTTGACAAAGAAGAAATTATCTCAACCCGTCAATCAATTTCCATTCCACCATATGACTAGTATATATTAGTCATAAAAAAGGAAGTAAAGAATCAAGCTCAATTGTTTGAAGCAAAAGCCACCATTTGTGAATCAGGAGAGATTGGACTTATCAATCTCTACATCTCAGCCAACAGCCCCAAAAACATTAAAATTTCCATCTACAACACAACTGAGAATGTCATTGAAATACTAAAGAGAACCATCATTGGATATTTAACCACCAAAGTTGAGGATCAACTACCAAACCACATTCCAAATTTTCTACAGCTGTGTGGATATGTGGACATCACATCACAAACCATTTATGGATGAAGCAAATGTTATTTGCTCCAACCAGAACAATTGGAACAGATAAACATGGGGAATCTAGACCCACTCTAACAAATACAACTAAAAATGTTACTCAACAATTTCAATAACATCTTTACTAGCAAAAATGAATTTGGCCACACCAACATCATTTAATATCAGATCAAAACTGGAGATATGATGCCAATTAAACAAAAGGCATACAAAGTACCACTAGCCAGCCATGAAATCATTCGTCAAGAAATCAATCAAATGCTTGATAATGGGCTAATTCAGCCATCAATGAGCTTATGGTTATTACCAGTGGTACTAGTCCAGAAGAAGAATAGAAAAATTTGCTTTTGTGTGGATTATCAAAAACTGAATGGAGTAACTAAAGGTGATAACTATCTGACTTCAAAGATCCAAGAACTATTCGATGCTTTTGGAGGAAATAAATGGTTCTCAACATTAGATCTAGACAGTGGTTACTGGCAAGTAGCCATGGATCCAGCTGACAAAGAAAAAACAGCATTTACCACAAAAGAAAGGAATTTTGAGTTTAAAGTCATGCCATTCAGCTTGATGAACACTCCAGCAACATTCCAACAACTTATGGAAATTGTTTATACTGAATTACTATGAAAATCAGTAGTCATATACTTGAATGACACCAATGTGTTCTTAAAAACATTTGATGACCATTTATATCATCTCCAACAAGTATTTAAAAGACTCAAACAAGCAAGATTGAAACTAAATGCCAATAAATGCTTCTTTGGCAAAACCGAGCTCAAGTTTTTGGGACATATTGTGAGCAAAGATGGTATCAAAATGGATCCAAATAAGATTGCAATAGTAAAAAACTTTTCAGTACCAACAAACTTGCCAGAACTAAGGGCATTTTTGGAATTTGCAGACTATTATCACCACTTTATCAAAGACTTTTCTAAACTAGCTTAGCCACTTCACCATTTACAAACCAGGAATGTAAAGTATGAATGGACGGAAGCTCAACAAAAAGCATTTGACACATTGAAAAGAAAGCTTATTCAAGCTCCAGTGTTGATGTATTCAGACCACAGCAAACCATTCATTATTACTACTGATGCATTAGGTCAAGCAATGGGAGCAGTACTATCACAGAAAGAACCAGATAGAAAGGAATATCCAGTAGCTTACACCAGTAGAAGCTTAAGTCCAGCCGAAAAAAATTATGGAACACCAGTACTGGAACACTTAGCAATCTATTGGGCAGTCATGAAATGGAGAAAATACTTGAGTCAAAAGTTTGATGTGTATACTGACCACAAAGGATTGACTTCAATCCAGAAACAGAAATTTGCAGACAATCACCATGCCAGATAGAAAATAGAACTTTCACCATTTAATTATACAGTACATTATAAAAAGGAAAAAAACAATAGAAATGCCAACAGATTGTTGCGAATAAAACAAATCTAAAAACATTTCAATCCAAAAATATAACAAAAGATGAATATACAAAAATACCAACAACTCCAACATTATATAAATACCCAATTGTTCAAGAAGAAATTATCTCAAAAAAAACAAAACAACATAAAATAACAATCAAAATATTTTATCAATCATCAAAATATACTTTACCAGAAAAACAAAAAGAACCAAGATCAACCAATCAGAGTAATTACAGAACCAGAAAAAAAAACAATATTGTTCAATATGCACTCAGATCTAATGGCAGAACATTTTTATAAAGAAGTAACCATAAAAAGAACCAAAAAAAGATACTATTGGTTGTTAATGTATCCAAACATCATCCAGTATGTTCAAAATTGTGATGCTTGTCAGAAAAGAAGAGGAACAAACCCAGTGAACCATTAAGACCAATTAAAGTGGGACAACTATTTGATCGCATTGGAATTGACTTAGTTGGACCATTAACAATTACCAGCAAAGGCAACAGATATATTGCAGTAGTCATGGATTATCTCACTAAATGGCCAGAAGCAAAAGCCATTCAAAGAGCAGATACAAAATTCATTGCCGAATTCGTTCACCAAGATTTGATTTGTTGACATAAATGTCCAAAAAAACTACTATCAGATCAAAGAACTCACTTTGTAAACAAAACATTAACAGAATTAAGTCAAAGATTTGGAATCAAAAGACCATTGTCATTACCATACCATCCACAAACCAATGGATTAGTAGAAAGATTCAATAGAACACTGTGTAAAGCAATTGCCAAAATCAGTTAGGAAAACCAGGATGAATGAAATTTGTTTATACCATCAGTATTATTTGCTTATTAGACAATAAAGCAAGATACTACACAAGCAACACCATTTGAATTAGTATATGGTAGAACAGCAACATTACCAATTGAGATAGAAATCAATACATATCCAACTGAACCAATCACAAAAAATAATTTTCAAGAAACATTATTAAGAAGAACATATGACTTAATGGAGACACTAGAAAACAGACAACAAAAAGCAGCTGATAACATCTAAAGGTCACAAGAAAAGCAAAAAGAATGACACAATAACCAACTACCAAATAAACCAGTTGAATTCAAGATTGGAGACAAAGTACTATTACATCACACCAAAGCAGAAAAACAATGAAATGAAAAATTCGACCCCAAATGGGATGAACTATTTTATATAGAAGAAATTCTTGGAAATAGAGCTTATAAATTAAGATGGAACAACAAAATCTTAGCCAAAGCAACACATAGTGATTGACTGAAATACTATCACCAGATAGCATTATCATCTACCAATAATATTCCACAACTAGGAGTACAAAGAATATTAGTTCAACCAGATAAGATTTCACAAGATCTGAAACCAATCATAGTTATTAAACCAAACACGTCAAATTAAACAACTCAAAAAAGTATATAAAGACACAGTATATGTAACAAAAGCAACCAAGATAAAATAGAAATACCAGATTATATTTACACTATAGCTTAGCAATTATTCCAAACCTTAAGTCAATAACATCTGGATATGGAAATTATTCTTAGCAACCAAACAATTTGCTATCAAAACACCAAAAAAAAAACAAAGAATACATCATACTAGTAGTTACCAAAGAATGATAAAAACTGGTCAGATAACATAATAGAAAAAGTAAAGAACACTTTTGGGAAAATACCTATTATGGCACCAACAGAAAAACTTAAAAAAAAGAATTAGAAGCAATAAACAGAACAACTTCCAATATTGTACTATTACTACCAGTTAGGTTGAAAGTTGAATATTTAGGAGTTGTATATTGACAAATTCAAGAGAGTATTCAACTAAGACATAATACAACAAATTGAAGAATTTATTGGAAAAAAAACAAATTTAACACTACACGTTAAAACTATATACTGACTACACAACATATTTCAGAACTATCCAGAAATACTGTTACACTCTGACATGAAAACCATAACTATTAACCAATAGGGAAGAATGAACAATATATAAGTAGAAGACATGAAAAAGAAAGTTAAACAAACAATACTAAAAAAAAAGTATTGGAATTAATTCAGAATGAAGATTTCGATGGAGCTCAATATTAAAAAAAAGGAGATAATATTACTCATAAAAAAAAAAAAATATAAAGAAATAGTAGACCAATAAGTGAATAGTATATAGCATGTGAACACATTGCTCAACAATGTAGAGCAATAACAAAAATCATGGCACATTGCTCAAGTAATCATAGCACATTACTTGAAAATATGAGCAATCTTGTAGAACATCAAATATGTATATATAGCAGTAGCATTAGAAGTAGAAAGAACAGAATCTATCAGTTAGAAATCTTCCACATCACAAATATTAATAAATAATTATTCACTATCTCAATTCATTCTCCACTATCAACATGAAGTGTTGATAGTAATTAATACTTAACCTCACTGGAACAATAGCCCTTGATCATGGCTATTGACGGAATATTAACTTGTATATTGTCTTAGCTCATTTCTTTATTTTCTTTTCTTTTACTTTTTTTTCTTTCTTTGATTTATTGTTGTATATTAATTGATTGAAGATTAAAGCGCTGAGATATAGACGTCATAGTGACTGGTAAAAGACTCATAAAACAAGAGTAGAACACTTATAGAATTGAGGATAGCTTACCAGAAGGATTACTAGCCACCATGCTGAGAAAAAAAATTGACAAAACTGCGATTTCGGAAGACTATAGATAAAACCATCAATTAAATCTCTGTCCATTATACAAAAAACTCCACAACAAAACCTTCAGATATTAACACCAGAATACCAATCAAGCACCAAGTTACAGATTTGTTATTTGACTTGAGACTCCAAATAATTATCTGTAACATCATTGTCTGTTTTCTAGTGTTTCCATTAAGTCATATGTTCTTTTCAACAATGTTTCTTGGAAATTAGCTTTTGTTATTGGTTCAGTTAGATATGTGTTGACCTCTATCTCAACTGGTAATGTTGCTGTCCTATTATATACCAATTCAAATAGTGTTGCTTGTGTAGTATCTTGTCTCATTGTTCAATAAACAAATAATACTGATGGTATAAACAAATCTCATTCGTCCTGGTTTTCTTGACTGATCTTGACAATTGCTTTACACAATGTTTTGTTAAACCTTTCAACTAACCCATTTGTTTGTAGATGATATGATAATGATAATGGTCTTTTAATTCCAAATCTCTAACTTAATTCTGCTAATGTTCTATTTACAAAGTGAGTTCCTTGGTCTGATAATAGTTCTTTTGGACATCCATGTCAACAAATTAAATCTTAATAAACAAATTCAGCAACGGATTCTGCATCCGCTTTTTGAATGGCTTTTGCTTCTGGCCATTTAGTGAGATAATCCATAACTACTGCAATATATCTGTTGCTTCTGCTGGTAATTGTTAATGGTCTGACTAAGTTGATTCCAATGTAATCAAATAATTGTCCCACTTTGATTGGTTTTAATGGTTCACTTGGTCTTGTTCCACCTCTTTTCTGACAAGCATCACAACTTTGAATATATTGAATAATGTCTGGGTACATTGACAGCCAATAGTATCTTTTTCTGATTTTTTCTATGGTTGCTTCTTTGTGAAAATGTCCTGCTGTTGGATCTGAGTGCATATTAAATAATATTGTCTCTTTTTTTGATTCTGTAATAACTTTGGTTGGTTGATCTGAATTCTTTCTGTTTTTCTGGTAAAGTATATTTTGGTGGTTAATAAAATGTTTTGATTGTTGTTTTATGCTGTTTCATTTTTTTTAAGATAATTTCTCTTTGAACTGTTGGGTATCTATATAATACTAGAGTTGTTGATATTTTTGTGTATTCATTTTTTGTTATATTTTTGGGTTGAAATGTTTTCAGATTTGTCTTATTTGTGACAACTCGTTGGTATTTCCATTGTTTTTTTCCTTTTTATAATGTATAATATAAGTATATGGACTGTAAGTATTGTTGGTAATTGCTGTTTCTTTTTCTTTTTCTTTTCCTTTTTCTTTATTATTATCTTCTTTTCACTTCCAAGTTAGTTTGTTCTGATCATTGTTGGTTTTCCAGGCTTAGTCAGTATTCCAGGTAAGTTTGGTCTCCTTCTGTTTTCCTTTACCATTGTTGTTGTCATTCCAGTTGAATATAGGCAGTAGTTCATTGTGATCTTTGTCGGCCCACAAGATTTGATATGCCTTTCAGATAGGTTTTTTCTCTTTTTCCTCAAACTCTATAAGTAGTATTGACATGTTGATGGTTTTAAAGTGGCCATATGTAGCTGGTACATGTGTATGTTGACCATTTTGGCTGAGTTGAAGCTCTTGTATTGTCCAATCAAATATTGTATTTGTTTTAATGAGCCAGTCATTACTAACTAGGGCTTGGTATTGAGTGGCTTCCATTACCAAAATTTTGATAGGGACTATGATGCCATTGACTTCAAAAGAGAAGTCATCAATCTCACCAATAGGAGTTTTAGTTGCTCTATTGGCTGTGATAATTTTTGTGTTGGCAGCTCTGTCAACTCAGTGACCTAATTAATTCATGAGTTGTTTGGTAATGATGCTGCCAGCTGATCCACTATCTAGAATCAGTTTGATATACTGACCATCAACTTTGGCATCAGTATACATTGCGGTTATTGGTTTGGTGTCCAGAATGGCTCCACTGAATAATGGAATTAATGTGATTCCCTCAAGTTCAAATGGGAATATGGCAGCAAGTGATTTGTCTTCAATACTGGCAGCTAGTGGAATGTTGCTGGTAAGTGGCTTCTGTTTGGTTTCTGGTTTGCTGGATGCAGCATTTTCTGAAGTAACCAGAAGACTTAAGTAGTTCTGGGAACTTGGGTTTTAGTTATACTTGGTTCCTGAACTCTGCTGACATGATTTTGATAGTTGATTTAATGAACTGGGAATCAGTTGGTAAACCACCATTGTTGATCTTCAGTTTTGGATTACTTTGGATCTGGAGTTTCCAGATGTTATCATAAATAGGTTTTGGGGTGGTATTTGAATTAATTGTTGTAATTGATAGACTATTTGTGGCTGTGGTTGATATATTATGGGTGGCTGTGGTTGATATATTTGAGATTGATATACTGGTGTTTAATAAATTGGTGGTGGTGTCATTGGCAGGTAAGTGGATTGATATTGATTTTGATTTGAGTAATGATTTGGAGTTGGGAACTGGTGATTGGGATTCTAATATTGATTTCCTGATCATGAATTACTATAAGCATAGCAATCGACTCTAAGGTGACTTTGTTTACCACAGTTGTGGCAGATTCACATTTCTTGTTGCCACAGCTAATTTGTTGATGATGATAGACACAACTGATTTTGAAAATGATTTGCATTTCCCTGATTACTGTGTTATTGTGGAGGTTGATAGATTGGGCAATTGTCAGTTAAGTATCTCTCTAATTTCTGATTAATGGAATCACTGAATTGTTTCAGTTTAGAATCCAAGTCAGATGATCTATTCATTACTAAATTCACAGCTTGGACATGATTGGCTTCTAACTCAGCAGCTTCAAAATCTCTAGCATAAGTGACTGCGGTAGGAAGGTCTACTGAATGCATTGGACATACTCATTGGAAGATACTGCTGCATAAGTCTCTGATGAACTGATTTAAGATTTGTGGTGCTGTAAAGTAATCAGCTTGGATAGCTTGGATTTGGCGCAGATTTCTGTGGAAGCATCTCAAGTAAATGGTGACTGCTTTTGTGTTCCCTTGTTTTATGGTGGTGAAAGTACTTGCCAAGTGGTTGATGCTGTTATTATTACTGAAATATCTTAGGAATTCTATTTTAAATGCATTAAAATTTTGGGGTTTCTGGGCCAAGCTATGATACCATGAATTAGCAGTATCCTTTAGGAAATATGGGATGACTTGTATTGTTCTTGTATTATCCCAATTATTTGCAGTAATGGCTTTGGTGACATTATTGATCCATGCCTGGGTGTCATCTTCTTCACCAATGAACTTTTCAAGTTTTGTAATTAATGCAAAAGCCATTGGTGCAATCAGTTGTTGTTGTTGTATTGGTGGTTGAAGCTGTTGTTATAGTTGCTAAACCAGTTGCTGGATAAGTTGCTGTAGTGGTGGCTATTGAAAAGGTATTTGCTGCTGTTGAATCAGTTTAATAATCAGTTCAATTGGTGGCTAATCAATAACAATATTTGGAGGTAAGTTTTGTTGATTAATTAAGTCGGGGTTTTGGTTATTTTGATTTGGTGGAGTTTTAATTTCTGGATTTTTTAGATTTTGATCTTGCTGAGTCTGAAAATTCTGGGTTTCAATATCCGGATTCTTAGTAATCAGGTTCTGATAAGTGAATTCTTGATCTTCAGATTCTTCTTTTTTTTCTTCTAATTCGGTTGGTTCCCATGGATTAATAATTCTGAAATCTGGTTGAGATGGTGGTGATTAAACTCCTAATGGCATTGGTGATCTCGATTTGAATCCTTCAAAATACATGCCATATGATTCTAATAGATCTTCTTTTTTTTGTTTACTTTGAAATAGAAATCGTCCAAATGTTGATGTCACATTTGATGTAGATGTACCTGTTGATGCAATATTAATGGCACTTTTAGGAGTATAATGATATGATGGATTTGTAGGTAATTCAATTCTGTGTTTCTTCCAAGTGGATGGTTGGATCCATTGAGGTGTTACTGCCAGTGTTTGTAATTTTCCTTTGCCTTTACTTGCATAAGTAATTGGGTATCTTTGTTGTGTATAATGTTTAATTTCTTTATTAATCTTAGTGATGATGGATGCGAAATTATAATTTGTTGGTAAGCTGGTGTTTTAGATTAATTTGTGGTAAAAAGTTTCTCTCGCTGATTCAGTGTTTACTAGTGTTTCTAGCAAATAGGCAATTTTTTTATTGACATAGAAATTGAAGACTGATTCTGCTGATATCTGATTGTGGTTCAATCTCAAGTGTTGACAATAGTGTTGAAATAAAGATTTTGCGAATCCTAAATGGTTTGCTTCTACATTTTCTGATTCTGCCACTTTTGAATGGGGTTGTTGGTGCTGGTTCTCTGTAAGATTATATTTCACAAGGAGCACCAAATGTTACAGATAAGTACTTGGGGTGTTGGAGTGAATAACAAAACCCATAATGTGGTGCTCAAAGCTGTCTTCAATATTGGAAATCTAAAGGTGTGTTTATCTGAAGGTTTTGGTTGAGTCTTTTGTATAATAGACAGAGATTCAGTAGTAATAGTTTTATCCGTAGCTTTCTGAAACCACAGTTTTGTCAATTTTTTTCTCAGCTTGATGGCTGGTATTTTTCCTGGTAAGCTATCCTCAATCAAGTGTTCTATCCTTATTTCTGGGTCTTTTACCAGTGCTATATTCTGATATCAGTATCTTTGCATGATAATCCTCTTTACAGAGTTAGTAATAACAACAAACTAAAAGGGAATGAAAAGGAAATGAAATAAAGAAAATAAGCCAAGATGATGAATAAGTTAGTATTCCGTCAATAGCCATGATCAAGAGCTATTGGTTCAGTGTAGTTAAGTAGCAGTTATTATCAACATGAAATATTGATAGTGAAGAGTGAATTAAGATATGAAAATAATTATTTATTCAATAATTGTGAATTGGAAAGTTTCTTTTAAATGAAATCTAACTGAGAGATCTCTAACTAAAGAATTCTGTCTTTTCTACTTCTAATGCTACCACTATATATACATAATTTGGGTTCTACAAAATCGCTTACATTTTTAAGCGATGTGCTATAATTTCTTCAGCAATGTTCACCTTGTTGAACAATGTGCCATATTTTCCTGACATTGCTCCATATTGCTGAGCAATATGCTCATATACTAATTACTGTCCTCTTATTGATCTACTTTTTTCTTATATCTGTTTTCTTTTTATGAATAACACTGGTAAAAAACTCTAAAGAAAGGGTATAAAGTTAAAAAATTTACAGATAGCTTACCAGAAAAACATGACTGCCAGAATAAACTGGCCACCATGCTGAAAACAAAAATTAAACAGAATTACAATTCTAAAAAGACTATTGAAACCACTTATTAAATTTCTGTTTATTATACAAAGAACTCAACCAAAACTTTCAGATTATAAAAATCTTTAGATACCAACACTATTTTAGTTATTGAGTACCAAGTTACAGATTTGTTATTTATTCCACCCACTCAAATAATTATCTGTAACATTTGGTGCTTTTTGTAAGATATAATCCTACAGAAAACCAGCACTAACAACAACTATTCAAAAGTGGCAGAATCAGAAAGAAGAAAAACAAACCATTTAGGATTCACCAAATTCTTATTTCAATACTACTGTTAACACTTGGAATTAACCAACAACCAACTATTAGTGGAATTAGTCTTTAACTTTTATGTTAACAAAAGAATTAAATATTTCTTAGGAGAACCAGTAAATATAGAATTAGCAAGAAAAAATTTCTATAACAAATTAATCTAATATACCAGCTTACCATTAAACTACAACTTCATCTTAATTATTACTAAAATCAACAGAGAAATTGAAAATTACATTCAACAAACATTTTCTATTATCTACACAAAAAAAGGCAAAGAAAAATTACAAATCCCCAAAGCAAATACAACTATCTATTTGAAAAAAACAGAAAGCTAATTTATCTGCAAATCCATCATATTATCACACACTTGGAAGTACAATCAATATAATATCAATAGACATGTTTACAGCAAACACAACAATATTACTAAACAGAATTCTGTTCCAAAGTAAACAAAAGAAAGCAAAGTTATTAAGAACCTATGGTGATTACTTTAAAGGATTTAAATTGCAATCGCCAATACTATTAGGATTTCAATTACTACTATCTCAACCAAATTTTGGAACCACTAATTCTTGGGAAGTAATGGAATCAGAAGAAAAAAAAGACAAAGATTAGAAATTTAACTATCAAACTCCAATCTCAGAAAACCCAAAAATACAAACTTCAATTATTTTAACTCTGCAAAATCAAAACAATTCAAAACTCATTCCTATTATTTCTAAAAACTTACTTTCAGTAATCATAATTAATTCACCACCAGTTGTCTCAATTATTGAACAACAACAACAGCCACAACTACCATTGCAACAACAACTTCAACTATAACCACAACAATAACCAATAGTAGTACCAATGACATATGTACCAATCACCAAAATTGAAAAGTTCATTGGTGAAAAAGATAATGTCCAAGCATGGTTAAACAATATTACTAAAACAATTGTAGCCAATAATTGGGACAACACCTAAGCACTTTAGACAATTTCATATTTTCTTCAAGATACAGCTGATTCATGATACCAAAATCTTGTAAACAAACCACAAGATTTCAATGTGTTTAAAGTCATATTCCTACAATATTTTAGCAATCGTAACAGTATTAATTGCTTAATCACTAGCTTTACTATTATCAAGCAAAGAAATACTAAAGCAGTTACTACTTACTTGGAAAATTTTTATTGAACTCTATGCCAAATTCAGGCAATTGAAACTGACTATTTCACAGCACCACAAATATTGAACCAATTTATCTAAGACTTATACAGCAGTTTATTGCAATAAATACATTTAATGTACCTAAATACACTTCAAACCACAGTCAATTATGCCAAAGATTTTGAATTAGCTAAATTAAAAGCCAATCATGTCCAAGCTATTAATCTAGTAATGAACAGATTATCTGATTTGGATTCAAAACTAAAACAATTTACTGAATCCATTAATCAAAAATTAGAGAGATACTTAACTAACAATTAGGCAATTTATTAATCACTACAATGCTGCAATAATTTAGGGAACATGAATAATATCCAAAATCAATCACATCTATCATTATCAATTAATCACCAGTGACAACAGAAGACACATAATTGCTACTATTGTAGTAAACAAAAACATTTACAATTTAAATGTTGCAAATAGTTAAATGACCAATAATTAAGAAACTAATATTGAAATTCTGATTGACAATTTCAAACCCAGAATTATGTCAGTAATCAATCAGCCAAACAATTTCAACATCAACTGCATTATGCTTAAGTAATATAGCCAATTTATCAATCTTCAATCTATTAAACTCCAGTCTCAGTTATTTATCAATTGCAACCACAAGTAATTTATCAACTTCAACCTATCTTAACATTACTACAAAACTTCACTCAAATGTTATCTGGAAACCAAAGACTGAAAACTATTCAGATCTGTTAGAATTGGCAATTGGCAATGATAATGTATCAACTAATCTCTAGCTTAACTGTTCAGTCAACTGGATCTTGACAGCAAAACTTGGGAACTAACTATGTCCAAAATCCAAATATCTAACACTACTTAAGTTTTTTGGTAGCTTTAGAAATAGCCACATCCAAAACTAATTAAGAACAAATCATATCTATCCACAACATCCTGCTAGCTGCCATCACAGAAAATGAATTACTTGCTGTAATATTTTCTTTCAAGATTGAGGAACCAGTTTCTACACTTTTATTTAGTAAAGTTATTCTAAAATTAAAACTTATCACAGCAATATATATTAATGCCACAGTTAATAGTCAGTTCATCAAACTGATTCTAAATAGTGAATCAATTGGCAGCATTATTATATGACAACTTATAGACCAATTAGATTACTTAATTGATTGTACTGCCAGTGCCAAGATTATTACTGCTAATAGAGCAATAAAAATGCCTATTGGTAAAATTGACAACTTATTTTTTGAAGTTAATGGCATTATAGTCCCAATTAAAATATTAGTAATAAAAATCATATAGTATCAAGCTCTTATTAGTAATGACTGGCTGTTCAAAACTAATATTGTACTCAACTAAAATATTCAGGAATTACAACTAAGCCAGAATGGTCAGAACATTCAAGTACTAATTACATGTGGTCATTTCAAAACCACTAATAACAAACAGCCACTAATCAAGTTTAAAGAAAAAGAAAAAAAACCTATCTGGAAAATGTATTAGGTCTTATAAGCTAAAAAAAAACACAATAAATTACCATTGGGACTTACATGAGAAAAAAAGAAAAAAAAAAAGAATTCACTCCAGCTGCTACTTCTATTTATATTCTATATATTACTTCTTAGGCCAATTTACAGTATTATTGGCCAAAACTAATTTGCATCAATTGTGACAAAAAATTGTCAAAAATAAACACATATTGTGGTAACAATGAGAAATGGCCAATGGCTACCAAATACTACTGCTGTCTATGCATTCTTGAATACTTTGAATGACCAAAAAGGCAAGAAAAATAGGACAATGAACCATGTTTTGCTTGTGGAGAAACTTTTTTAAATGAAAAGATGTGGAATAACATTCCTAATCATGGAAAAACATGTAATGAATCATGTCAATACACAATTCTGATTAGTAACTAGGTAAAAAAAAGAATGTTCATAGATGCTGTATAGAAAAGAGCTGTAAAACAACTGAACAGTTGTTCACACAATAATGACAAAATATAAAGAATGACAATTACCAAAATTAAAGACATAACACCAGAAGAAATCAAAATAATCAAAAACAACTTACCAAAACTGAAAAAAATCATTTGGGTTCCAAATTCAGATATTATCTTCAACATAATAGATCTCAAACAATTTCATGAACACTATCAAGAATTAGCACTCACTAGGAAGGAGCAAGAACAATATTTAGAACAACTTAATACTTGCCTTTGTGACTACTGTTTAATATCATATGACTTTCAGTATTGTAATAAGTGTGATCTTATTTATAATCTACCACCATGCATGATCTACATAATTTCTGAAAAAGAAGAACCAATCAGCAGCTGTGCCTTGAAATTAAAATCAAAGTTCAATCTTGATTCAAACTCTAATAATAATGATGAAAACAATAATTTCAGTTCAGTCCAAAATGGCAACACTAATAACAATAATTTAGACTTTGATTTAAACTCAAAATCATACATCACACTTCTTAATTTATCCAAAAAGCAAAAATTGAAATAGTTTAGCAATAATAATGAAGATATTATGCCAAAATATACACATAATATTGATACAGAGTTTGACTTGAAATATTCCAAAAAAGATGCCATCAAATTGGAACCACATTTGTGCACATATATTGATCTGAAAATAGTACTGAAAATTTCAGCAACAATAATAGTTTAACTAGTATTTAGAAATAGTTTAGCAAAAAAAGGAATCAACATCAGAAGAGAAATAATTGATACAGAATATATGGGAAATATTATTGCAATGCTACAAAATAATTCAGAAAAGAATATATTATTGAACCAAATGAAAAGATAGCACAGACAATATTCTTACCTTTGGTTAAAATAGCTTAGCTAGTATCAGTAAAAAATAAAGAGGAATTAGGAATGACAGCAAAAAAGATTAGTGAATTTGGATTCACAGATAGAATAGATATACCAGTTAATATGGCAGAAGAAGAAATTATCTTCACCTGTCAATCAATTTTTATTTCACTATATAACCAGTATATATTAGTCATAAAAAAGAAAATAAAGGATCAAGCTCAAATTTTTAAAGTAGAAACTACAATTTGTGAATCAAAAAAGATTGAACTTACCAATTTTTACATACTAGTCAAAAGCCCTAAACACATTAAAATTTCCATCCACAACACAACTGGAGATGTTATCAAAATACTAAAAAAAACCACCATAGAATATTTAAGCACTGAAGTCAAAAACCAATCCCCAAGCATCATTCCAGATTTTCCACAACTGTGTATATATATAGATATTATATTACAAACAATATATGGACAAGAAAAATGTTATTTGCTCCAACCAGAACAATTGAAACAAATGAATTTGGAAAATCTAAACCCACTTTAAAAAATGCAGCTCAAAATGTTACTCAACAATTTTACTGATATTTTTGCAAATGAAAATAAATTTGGCAAAACTGATATCATTCAACATTAAATCAAGACTAGAGATGCAATGTTAATCAAACAATGAGTATACTAAATACCACCAGCCAGTTATAAGATTATTTAACAAGAAATTAATAGAATGTTGAACAATAGATTAATTTAACTATCAATAAATCTATAATCATCACCAATAGTACTAGTCCATAAAAAGAATGAAAAAATTCACTTTTGTGTGGATTATAGAAAACTCAATAGTATAACTCATAAAAACAGCTATTCTATTTCACAAATCTAAAAATTATTTGATGCTTTCGAAGGAAAAAATGGTTCTTTATATTAGACTTGGATAATAGTTATTGGCAGATAGCCATGAATTCAACTGACAAAAAAAAAACCGCATTTACTACCAGAGAAGAAAATTTCAAATTTGAAGTTATGTTATTTGGCTTAACCAATGTTTTAACCACATTTCAATAACTTATAAAAATTGTTTATACTAAACTGCTATAGAAATTAGTAGTCATATATTTGGATAACATTAATGTGTTTTCAAAAACATTTAATGATCATTTGTATTATTTTCAGCAAATGTTTGAAAGTTTAAGAAGAGCAGGATTAAAACTGAATGCAACCAAATGCTTTTTTGGCAAAACAGAATTGAAATTCTTAGAATATGTTATAAGCAAAGATAGCATTAAAACAGATTCAGACAAGATTAAAATTGTCAAAAACTTTCCAGTACCAATAAATTTAATGGAACTATGAGCATTTTTGAAATTTACTGAATATTACTGCCACTTTATCCAAAATTTCTCTAAACTGGCTCAACCACTCCATCAGCTTTAAGCCAAGAATGTAAAATATGAATAGACTAAAAAACAACAAAAAACTTTCAATATTTTAAGAAAAAAGCTTATTCAAGCATTAGTATTGATCTATTCAGATCACAATAAGTCATTTATTATTACCACTAATGTATTAGATCAAGCATTAAGAACAGTATTATCACAAAAAAAACCAGATAGAAGAGAACACCCAGTAGCATACACCAGCCAAAGTTTAAGTTCAGCTAAAAAGAATTATGGAATATTAGCACTAAAACACTTAGCTATCTATTGAACAGTTATAAAATAAAAGGAATATTTAAGCCAGAAATTCGACATATACACTGATTACAAAAGATTAACATTAATCCAGAAGCAAAAATTTAGAGATAACTGCTATGCCAGATAGAAAATAAAACTTTCACTATTCAAATATACAGTATATTATATAAAAAAAAAATGGAAATGCTGATGGCTTGTTGCAAATAAGACAAATCTAAGAACATTTCAACCCAAAAATATAACAAAAGATAAATACATAAAAATATCAACAACTTTAACACTATATTAATACCCAGTAGTTCAAGAAGAAATTATCTTAAAAAAAATGAAACAACATAAAACAACAATCCAAATATTTTATTACTTACTAAAATATATTATATTGGAAAAACAGAAAGGATCCAGATTAACTATTCAGAGTAATTACAGAATTAGAAAAAGAAACAATATTATATAACATGCACTCAGATCTGACAGCAAGACATTTTCATAAAGAAGCAATTATGGAAAGAACCAAAAAAAAATATTATTGGTTATTAATGTATCCAAATATCATCTAATATGTTTAAAATTGTGATGCTTGTCAAAAAAGAAGAGAAACAAGACTCAGTAAACCATTAAGACCAATTAAAGTGGAACAATCATTTGATAGAATTGGAATTGATTTAGTTGAACTATTAACAATAATCAGTAAAGACAATTGTTATATAGCAATAGTCATGGACTATCTCATAAAATGGCCAGAAGCAAAAGCAATTCAAAGAACAGATGCAGAATTTGTAGCTAAATTCGTTCACCAAGATTTAATCTGTTGACACAGATGTTCAAAAAAATTGTTATTAGATCAAGGAACACATTTTGTAAACAGAATATTAGCAGAATTAAAGCCAAAGATTTGGAATTAAAAAACCATTATTATTACCATATTATCCACAAATAAATAGTTTAGTGAGAAGATTCAATAGAACATTGTGTAAAGCAATATCCAAAATCAGTCAAAAAACCAGGATGAATGGGATTTGGTTATTCTATTAGTATTATTTGCTTATCAAACAATGAAGCAAGATATTACACAAGCAACACTATTTGAATTTGTTTATGGTAGAACAGCAATATTACTAGTTAAGATAGACATTAACACATATTTAATAAAATCAATAACAGAAGCTAATTTTCAAAGAACATTGCTAAAAAAAACATATAAATTAATAGAAACATTAAAAAACAAAAGACAAAGAATAGCTAATAACATTCAAAAGTTACAAAAAAAACAAAAAAAATGACATAATAATTAGTTACCAGATAAACCAGTAAAATTCAGAATTAAAGACAAAGTATTTTTATATTGTACTAAAGTAGAAAAACAATAGAATGGAAATTTTGATCCCAAATGGAACAAACTATTTCACATTGAAAAAATTTTAGGAAATAAAGCTTACAAACTGAGATAAGACAACAAAATCTTAACCAAAACAGTACATAGTAATTGACTGAAATCATATTATAATACAACATTATTATTAACCAGTAATATTTTACAACTAGAAATACAATGAATACTAGTCCAACCAAATGAGATTCCATAAAATTTAGAACCAATTATAATCATTAATTTAAACACATCAAGTTGATTGACTAAAAAAATATATAAAAACATGGTATATGCAATAAAAGCAACAAAGAAAATGGAAATACCAAATTATATTCATATCTTAACTTAACAATTATTTCAAGCCTTAAATCAACAACAATTAAACATAGAAATTACCATCAACCACCAAACAATCTGCTATTAAAACATCAAACAAAAAGAAAAAAACACATCATATTAGTGACCACAAAACCAACCAAAAAACTGGTCAGATAAAATAATAGAAAAAATAAAGAACATTTTTGAGAAAATATCTATTATGGTTCCAACAGAAAAACTTTCAAAAAAAATTAAAAACAGTAGACAGAACAACTTTTAATACCATACTGCTACTATCAGTTAGAACAAAAGTTGAATATTTAGAAGTTATATCTTGATAAAGCCAAAAGAATATTCAATTAAAAGATAATACAGAATATTAAAAACATTATTAGAAAAAAAACAAATTTAATATTACATATTAGAACAATTTATCAACTATACATGATATTTCAAAACTACCCAGAAATATTGTTACATTCTAACATGGAAACAATAACCATTAACCAATAGGAAAGAATGAACAACTTGCAAATCAAAGATATAAGAACCAGAATTGAACAAATAATACTAGAAAGAGAAGTTATAGAACTAATTCAAAATAAAAATTTCAATAGAGCTCAATATTAAAAGAAGAAGATAATATTACTCATAGAAAAAAACATACAAGAAAATAGTAAGAAAAACAGATAAACCAATAGGAGAATAATAGTTAACATGTAAACATATTACTTAGCAATATAGAGTATTGTCAGGAATTACAGCATATTGCTTAACAATATGGAGCAATGTCAGAAAATTATAACACATTGTTTAACAATATAAGCATTGCTTGAAAAATTATAGCACATTGCTCAAGAATATAAGTGATCTCATAGAATCCAAATTATATATATATACTAAGAGCATTAGAAGCAGAAAAGACAAAATTATTACCAAAATCTCTCTATTAAAACATCTTAGTTAGAATTATCAATATTAATAAAAATAATTATTCATTATCTAAATTACTCTTTTCACTATTAACATTTTATGTTAATAATATCTGATACTTGATTACACTAGAACAATAGTTCTTGATTACAGCTATTAACAGAATACTAACATAAATTGTCTTGGCTTAAATTTCTTTTTTATTTTATTTTATTTTTTTTATTTTTTTTTATTGTTGTATACTAATTGATTAAAGATTAAGCACTAAGTTATTGACATCAAAGATAGTTTGGTAAAAAACCCATGAAACAAGAGTAGAATACTTGAAAATTAAGAATAGCTTATCAGAAGAACACAACTGCCAGAATAAACTGGCCACCATGTTAAAAAAAGAAATTTGATGAAATTGCAATTCTGGAAAGCTACGAATAAAACAACACTTGAATCTCTGTTTATTATACAAAAAATTCAACCAAAACCTTCAAATATTACTAATTAAATCCACTCTTAAGCACCAAGTTATGAGTTTATTATTTGATTTGAGATCCCAAATAATCACTTGTAACAGTGACAATGAAGAATAATCTATGGCAACAAAATATTACTGTTGCCCATACATCCTTGAACATTTTAAATGACCAAAGCATCAAAAAAAATGGAATAATAAATCTTATTTTACATATAAAACAATTCTGCCCAAAAAAAAAATGTGGAATGACATTTCTGGACAAGGCAAAACATGTGACAAAATATGTTAGTACATGATTCTAATTAATGATTGGATACAAAAAAAAACTCCAATCAACAATATCTAAAAACGAATATTATAATGCCTAAAAAAATATCCACATAATAAACACAAGATTTGGAGAATGACAAGTGCCAAAGTTGAAAGTACTTTGTCCAGCAAACTGATAAAAATTAAGAATAATCTATTCTCACTATTCAAACCAAAATACATTTTCATTTTTGACATCTTTGATAATATTAAAAATGATTTAAAGCAATTTCATAAACACTATTAGAACTTGGCACCTACACAAAAAAAGCAAAAACAATGTTTAAAAGAGCTAAACATCTGATTATGAAACTATTGTTTAATACTATGTAATTTCAAGTATTGTAATAATTGTGATCTTATCTACAATCCACTATCACACATAATCTACATGATTCCAGAAGAGAAAAAATCAATAAGCAGCTGTGAAACAGAATCAGAATTGCCACTTAATCATGATTTAAACTCTGATAACAATAATAATAATAATGGTTCCAGTTCTGTTCAATATGGCAATAACAACAGTGAAGATTCAAACTTCAATTCAAACTCAAAACAATACATTACACTTCCTGATCTTTTAAAAAAGCAAGAACTTAAATGGTTTAGTAATAATAATGAAGATATTATGCCAAAACATATACATAATACTAATGCAGAATTTAATCTGAAATATTCAAAAAAAAATACTATCAAATTAGAACCACATTTGTGTACATGCATTGATTTTAAAGTAGCACTGGAAATTTCAGCAACAACTATAGTTCAATTAGCATCTAGATTTAGTTTGGCAAAGAAAGGAATTAACATTAAAGAAGGAATAATTGATGCAGAATATGTAGGAAATATTATTGCAATACTACAAAACAATTTAGAAAAACCATATATTATTAAACCAAACAAAAAAATAACACAGACAATATTCTTATTTTTAGTAAAAATAGCTTAATTAATGTTAGTAAGAAAAAAAAAAAGTTTAAGATTACAGCAAAAGGGAAAAAAGAATTTGGATTAACAGATAAAATAGATATACCAGTTAATATGGCAGAGAAAAAAGTTATTAACAAAGAAGAAATTATCTTCATTTATAATTAATTTTTATTTTACTATATAATCAGTATATATTAGTAATAGAAAGAAAATTAAAAGATCAGCCCCAAATTTTTGAAATGAAACCAACTATTTGTAAATCAGAAAAGATTGGAATTACCAATTTCTACATACCAGTTAAGAACTATAAACACATTAAAATTTCCATCCATAATACAACTGAAGACATCATTGAAATACCAAGCAAAACTATCATTAAATATTTAAACACTAAAATTAAAAACCAATTACTAAGCACTATTCCAGATTTTCCACAACTGTGTAAATATGTAGATATTATATTATAAGCAATATATAGACAAAAAAAATGTTATTTGCTCCAACCAGAACAATTAGAACAAATAAACTTGGAAAACTTAGATTCACTTCAACAAATACAGCTTAAAATGTTGCTTAACAATTTCACTAATATTTTTGTCAGTAAAAATAAATTTGGCAGAACTGATATCATCTAATATTAAATCAAAACTGAAAATATGATGCTAATAAAACAATAAGCATATCAAGTACCACCAGCAAGCCATGAAGTCATCTTATAGGAAATCAACAGATGTTAAACAATGGATTAATTCAATCATCAATGAGTCTATGATCATTATCAGTGGTATTAGTTTGCAAGAAGAATGAAAAAATCTGCTTTTGTATAGATTACAGAAAACTTAACAGTATTACTTATAAAGACAATTATTCAACTCCACAAATTCAGAAATTATTTGATGCTTTTGAAGAAAAGAAATGGTTTTTTATTTTGGATTTAGACAGTAGTTATTGGCAAGTAATTATAAATCCAGCCAACAAAAAAAAGACCACATTTACTATCAGAGAGGGAAACTTTAAGTTTAAAGTAATACTATTTGGCTTAACTAATGCACCAGTTACTTATAGAAATTGTTTATATCAGACTGCAATAAAAATTAGTAGTTGTTTATTTGGATAACACTAATGTGTTCTCAAAAACATTTAATAATTATCTGTACTATTTACAGCAAGTGTTTAAGAAACTATAAAGAGCTAGATTAAAACTGAATGCAACCAAATACTTCTTTGACAAAACAAAACTGAAATTCTTGAAACATGTCATAAGCAAAGATGGTATTAAGACAGATCCAGATAAAATTGAGATTGTTAAGAACTTTTTAGTACCAACAAATTTTACAGAATTAAAAGCATTTTTGGGATTTGCTGGATACTACTGCTGGTTTATTCAAAACTTCTTCAAACTGGCTCAACTATTCCACCAGCTCCAAACCAAGAATGTGAAATATGAATAAATTAAAGCTCAACAAAAAACTTTCAATATACTAAGAAAAAAGCTTATTTAAGTACCAGTATTAATTTATCCAAATTACAATAAACTATTTATTATTATCACCAATGCATTAAACCAAGCATTAGAAACAGTACTATCTTAAAGAGAACTGAATAGATGAAAACATTTAGTAGTATATGCCAATTGAAGTTTGAATTCAATTGAAAAAAACTATAGAACATCAGCACTAGAACACTTAGCTATCTATTAGGCAGTCATCAAATAGAAAAAGTATTTAAACCAGAAATTTGAAGTATATACTAATCACAAAAAATTAACATTAATCCAAAAACAAAAATTTGGAAATAACTATTATGCCAGATAGAAAATAGAACTTTCACTATTTAAATATAAAATACATTATAAAAAAGAAAAAAAATAGAAATGCTGATGGTTTGTTATAAATAAAACAAATCTAAGAATATTTTAAACCTAAAAATATACTAAAAAATAAATACACAAAAATATTAACAAATCTAACACTATATTAATACCCAGCAGTTTAAGAAAAAATTAATTCAAAAAGAATAAAACAATATAAAACAACAATCAAAGTATTTTATTACTTACTAAGATATACTATATTGAAAAAACAGAAAGAATTCAGATTAACTACTTAAAGTAATTACAGAACCAGAGAAAAAAACAATACTATTCAACATGTACTCAGATTCAACAACAGGACATTTTCATAAAAAAACAATCATAGAAAAAACCAAAAAAAGATATTATTGGGCATTAATGTATCTGAACATTATTTAACATGTTTAAAATTGTGATGCTTGTCAGAAAAAAAGAGGAACAAAATCCAGTAAACCATTAAGACCAATCAAAATAGAACAACTATTTAATAAAATTAAAATTAACTTAATCAGATTATTAACAATAACCAGCAGAAGCAATTATTATATAGCAGTAGCCATAGACTATCTTATAAAATGGCCAGAGGCAAAAGCAATTCAAAAAACAGATGCAGAATCTATAGCCAAATTTATTCATCAAGATTTGATTTATTAACATGGATATTCAAAAAATTTATTATCAAATCAAAAAATTCACTTTGTAAACAGAACATTAGCAGAATTAAGCCAAAGATTTGAAATCAAAAGACCATTATTATTATTATATCATCTACAAACAAATGGTTTAGTAGAAAGATTCAACAGAACATTATGTGAAGCAATTGCCAAAATCAGTCAAAAAAACCAGGATGAATAAGATTTGTTTATATTATCAGTATTATTTGTTTATCAAACAATGAAGCAAAATACCATACAAGCAACACTATTTAAACTTGTTTATGATAGAACAGCAATATTACCAATTGAGATAAATATTAACACATATCCAATAGAATTAATAACAGAAGCCAATTTACAAAGAACATTGCTAAGAAGAACATATAAACTAATAGAAACCCTAGAAAACAAAAGATGAAAAGCAGCTGATAACATTTAAAAGTCACAAAAAAAACAAAAAAAACGACATAATAGCCAGTTACTAAATAAACCAGTTAAATTTAGGATTGAAAACAAAGTACTTTTACATTATACCAAAGCAAAAAAACAATGAAGTGGAAAATTTTATCCCAAATAGAATGGACTATTTCACATAAAAGAAATTCTAGGAAATGGAACTTACAAACTAAAATGGGATAACAAAATTTTAATCAAAATAGTACATAAAGATTGGCTAAAATCATATTACAATATAGTATCATTATCTACCAGTAATATTTCACAACTGAAAGTACAATAAATACTAGTCTAACCAGATAAAATTTCATAAAATTTGGAATGTTATTAATACAAACACATCAAAGTGATTAAACAGAATAATATATAAAAACACAATAAACATGACCAAAAGCAACAATAAAAGATGGAAATTACTGATGATATCTACTTATTTGCACAACAACTATTCCAATTAATTTAACAATAAAACATGGAAATCACAATCAACCAACTATTCAGTACAAGAATAATAAAAAGAAAATCCAATACAAAGTGCACAGAAAATTGGAAAACACTATAGACAAGATAATAACAAAAGTAAAGTTGTCAATAAAAACATCAGAAACAACTGTATCATATCAAGAAGTAACCAAAAAAACTTGGGAATAGTAATTACAACAATTTCCAAGAAACTTTTGTTATTATTACTTGGAACAAACTATAAATATTCAAAACTTGTATATTGATAAGACAAAACAACTATTTAACACAACAATACTACAACAAATCAAATAAATTGTGAAGAAAAACAATCTGTTTACACAAACATAAGTCATATATTGGCTATATACAGAATTTCAAGATTGATTAGCAATACTACTTAATCCAGTGATAAATACAGTTACCATTAATCAATTAGAAAAAATGACCAATGTCTAATTTAAAAAATTACAGATTAAAATAACTCAAGTAATTCTTGAAAAAAAAATTTAGGAGTTAATCAAAGAAAAAAAGTTAGAAGAGATAAAAGATCTTGATAGAGCTTAACATTAAAAAGAAGAGATAATATTACTCATAGAATATAGGAATTATATATTAGTATACAAATTAGCCAATCAGAATAAAATACAGTAAAAGTGGAATTCTAGAATTCCTCTTAGAGGAATCACAGAATTTCAGAATTATAGGATTCTAGTATAAGAAATTGCAAAATTGCAGAATTCCAGGATTCTTCTCAAGAAATTGTAGAATTCCAGAAATTTTAGGATTTTTGGCTAAAAAATTGAGAAATTCAAGGAATCTCATATAATAAAATTTATGTATATATAGCAATAGTATTAAAAACAAAAAGAACAAAATCCTTAGATTAAAATCTCCAATTCAAATTTCTCTTCATTTTTTCATACAATAGTATTCTATAACTTGAAATAGAAACATCAAACATCAATAAAATACTTATTACTATTATTATCTATTTATTTACTATTAACAATTTATGTTAATACTTGCTATTACTTAACCAATAGCTCTTAATCACAGTTATTGATGGAATACTAACTTTTTCTTGCCTTGGCTTATTTTCTTTATTTTATTTCTCTTTTATTTCTATTTTTTTTGTTGTAATTTATTAATTAATTTGAGAAATTAAACACTAATTAAATTGATGTTAAAGATAGCTTAATAAAAGACTCCAAAGGAAAGTTATAAGGTTAAAGAATTTATAGATAGCTTACCAGAAAAGCATAACTGCCAGAATAAACTGGTCACCACACTAAAAACAAAAATTAGATAGAATTGTAATTCCGGAAAGACTACTAAAATTACTTATTAAATCTCTGTTTATTATATAAAAAATTTAACTAAAACCTTTAGATCATAAAAACTTTTTGATACCAACACCATTTCAGCTATTAAACACCAAGTTATGGATTTGTTATTTATTTCACTCACCTAAATAATCACCTGTAACACTATTCTATTTTTAAAAAATAATTAATAACTTAATTATTAACTTGATTAATAATCTAAAAATTAGACAAAAGAGTATAAGACTTCTTTAGTTCTGCCTAATTTGTAAACTCATTAGTATATACTTTTGGTATATATAAGTAAGAATGTTTTTTTTGGTATAATAAGTACTATTAGCAATATAAATTTGATTTTAGTAATTAGCAGCTTGTATAATGACAAAGCTGTTGGTGTATCTGGCATAATTAATAAATATTAAAAACAATATAATAATATGGTAGTAAACTGTCTGTTGAATCTGTTGAATGCTTGTTTAACTCTTAAAAATGTTTCAGTTTTTTGAAAAAAAGCATAGATTTTAATAATCTCTAAGCCATATAATTGGAATAATATTTTAATTAATATATAGCTTATAGCACTAATTGAAACTGCCAAAAAAATCTTGTTTAAAATTTTTTCAGATCACATTTTATCTGTCTGTAACAAATTTAATGTTTTTTATAATGACAATTTTTCAGTCTTAAAGAATATTTTAACTTAATCTTCAGTATTTGCTGTTAGTTTTATTGTGAAAAATAGTTTAAAAAAAGGGCAAAAGCTGTGGTTGGTTTTTTAAAACATGTATAAAGCTTACAATTTAGTTAGATAATATTATTTAGAAGCTAGTTTAAAATTAGAATGTACAACAGATTTATTAACTTCTTTGAAAACATTTATAAAAACAAAATTAACAGAGTAATAGCAAATTTTGGTCTCTCAAATAATTACACAATACATAATAGACTGTATTAGAATAAAATTTTTTCACCACTTTTTTGAAAAATTTTCTATGATTTTTTATTGTGTAAAGTTAAGAATTAAGAGCATTTGTGTAAATATCAGATTAATACCAATTTTGTGGCTAAGACAAATAAGATAGAAATCAGTAAAAAGAAAACTTTTTTCTTTATAGTAAGTGCTTTTATAAATAACACTATTTAAATTAAAAATAATTAGGCTTTAATACAGTAGATTTTGAATTTAACTAATCAGTTTTTTAAAATAAATAATATTTACATCAACAATAAAAAAATAGTTGTGATTTCTATAAATCAGAAAATTTTAACTGTTTTATTATATATTGGTAACCAACCTATTTTCATTGCCAAAAGTAAAAAATTTCACAAATATTTGAATATTTTTTTATTAACAAAAAGTATGTTTAAGCCAAGTCTTGTCAAAACATATTTAGATATTAGGTTTTTTTTAAACATAATATTTAAGAAGACTATATTAGATAAACAATTTTTCTACTTAGTTTTAGCAGTTTTGTAATCTATTGTTGATTACTGGACACAATTCAGTTTTGTGTCTAAGAGTATATGTTATAAGTAAGATGTTATAATTAGAAAAGAACTTAGGTTTAAGACTAATTTGCCAAGAGACTTTTTCAATAAAACTTTATATTATCTATTGTTATATAAACTAAAATTATTCAAGCAGTTTTAAACAAAAAACAAAGTGGGTTCATTGATTTGGTTTTTTAATACAGTGAGTATTTTTGGTCATCTGTTTATATATTGTTTTCTGGATTTATAAATTACAGATTGAGTATTAAAAAATTCACTGCAATTTTTTGTCAAGCTAAAAGTCAGTCTTATAAACAATTTTTTGGAAAATATGATGAAGATCTTTTTGGATAACAATATTTCTTTGATAAATAAGTTATTTTTGTGCTTTTTGTTCTTTTAGTCACTTTTTTATATTAAAGATTTTAAGTAACTTATGTTATTTTGATGTGGTTTGCTTTTTAAAACAACTTAGTATTGTTTTTGGTAATAGATTACTAAACAAACATAAATCAATTATGAATTAGAAGATTTTTTGTTATTAGAAAAGACTGAGTTGAAAAAACTTAGTGCCAGTGTAATTTGTAAAAGCTGTAGCTTACATAAATAATTCTTTTGTTGAACTTGTTGAGTGTGGCTTGAATTTTGGTTATTCAGATTTTTATGGTTCAAGTGAATTTTTGGATGCTCATAAGTGTTTACATAAACTTTGGACAAAGAAAATTAATGTTTATATTAATGGCTCTTTATATAATCTGAGTATAGTTAATATAGTATATAAAACTACAATATATTTTTTTGAGATTGAAGTTAGTTTAAGTATAAGAATTTTTGGTTTGCTGTTATTAACTTTGTTGAAGTTGCAGGCTATTAATTTAGTTTTAAAATGTGTTTTTTCTTCTTGTTTGGTGGTTTTGTATACAGACAATCAAGTTATCATAAATGCATATATATTGATGCTTGTATTTTTTGTGCCTAATTTTTAAAATAAATACTAAATTGAAAAGTAACATATAGTAAACTTAATTAAATCCAAAAACATTAAGAGTTATTTAAAAAATGTTAATAATAACAGAACTAATAATCTTGTAAGTGTTACAGCACAGTTCCATATTTTTTTTATCTATTAATATATATAAAAAATTTATTTTAGCAGATGGTTGAGTTATTTCAAGCAATACTTAGCATTTTGTTTGCAATATATATTAGACAATTAATTATGCTTAATAGAAAATAAGTCTAAATATAAATTCTGTAGAATTTTTTTATTTAAATTATTAATTAGCACTGTATTGTTTTAATATAATATTCAAATTCTTATATGCTTTCTGGTTATACTAATAGATTTTCTGTAGTCTTCTATACATATTTAATGAAGATAGTTTATAGAAAATTGCCAATTGCAATTAAAAAAAAACTTTATAACAAAAAATATCCAGATGTGTTGTGTTTATTTGTAATAATATCAAACTGTCTAACTATGTTTTTACCTGTTTAAAAGATACTTTAGTGCACTTTGAGAATTTGTTAAATTACTTTAAATTATAAGCATCTTTGGTGAGACCTTGTTTTTTACTAACTTCTTTAGTATTACATACTCTCCTATTAGAAACATTAAACATTAATATTTATAAAATTTTGTGTAAAGAATTTGTCTTCAGGAATTAGATTAGTAAAGCTGTTTCTAGATTTAAAAATAAAAAAAAGACTGTAGTGATAATGTTTGATTTCATTCAGCATTTGGTTAATGTGTACCATAATAGATTATGAAATTTTAGATCAAAATATAAGGTAAATATAAAAAAATGTGGTTTAATAAAAAACATAAAGATTTTTCTTAAGACATATAATATTTTGTTTAGCTTTCTCTTATTAAAGGTAATTTGTCTGCTTGGAATTATTGAATTATTTGCTGTTAGTTTTGGATTATACAAGACTTGTCTATTTTTTTCAGGTTTGAATAATGGGTTGGGAATTAATGTAAGTATGTAGTATAATTAGTTATATATAGTAAATACATAAGCTATATTTAGTTTAATACACTTAGTTTGTTTCTGTATATTAAATAATGGTTGGGCTGCACTCGTATAGCAATAAAAAATAAATTAAAAATGTTGAAAATTTTTCATTTTTAAATTTATAACAAAAAAAAATTTAAATATTAATTGTTTAAAATTATATAATATATCTTAATTGTAATTTAAAATCCATTATTTAATCAAAATATTTTAATTTTAAAACACAAAACTTTATAACTTATTAAAATAATATTTTTAAATATATTTATATTTTTAAACATACGTAATTTATAAGTAATTAAATTTTTTTAAATTCAATATTTTAAAAACACCAAACTAATGTTAAAATTAATAAAAAACAACCTATGACAAAGCACGTGAACTCATCATTGTATCAAGGATCATTACGCAAAAAAACAGACACCTCAAGATTCTTCAAACATGGAGGTCGAAGGGGCTTCACTTGACATTTCAAATTTCTTTGTTAGGTTTCAAACCCAAACTCTGAAAGCTCTAGTGGAAGCATCCACTGAGTCAGCTCAGATCGATGCTTCGGATGTCAGCTTTCTACGGAAGGTTGATCGCTCAGGTAGAACGGATCTTGACCGTGTAGGTGATAGAGTTTTGAATCTTGTCAACAGGCTGTTGCAAAATTCCAGCACACCAGCCTACGGTTCCAACCGTACTGGACTCTTGCAAGAGGAGGAGGATATCGATAATAAGTTTGATGATATAGTCGAAGTTTTAGAAGGGGCAATCGAAAAAATTGATGTCTGCCTTGACGAATTCACTGGACGGGCAAAAGAATTTGCTACTCCTGTGATTCAGAGCAACCCAGTTGTTGCGAAATTAAGTACTAATTCAGAAAGCCGTTTTCTATACGCCCAAAACATTATTCGTCCGCAGTTAACTTTCAAGGACAAAATTGATAATTCAAGGGCGCTATTCCTCCCCAAGCTCAAAAACAAACCAAATGCTCAAGTGCCGCTTATGCAACATGCTGACGGGACTATGAATATTGAAAACGAATTATCTGGGTTCCCTCATCCTTACGAATATGAAATCAATAACTTGGTGTATCCAGTGCATATGTTTAATCAACCAAATGGGCAAATGTATGCGCCTTTTGAAAGTACCACTCATATATTTGTTAGTAAAGAAGAAGAGTTGAGTTTAATGTGCCAGAAATTAGAGCGCGCTCAAGAGATCGCTGTTGATCTTGAGCATCACGATTACCGCACTTATCAAGGCTTTGTTTGTCTTATACAAATAAGCACTCGTGAGGAAGATTATATTATAGATGCTTTCACGCTACGACACACGCTGCACGCTTTAAATAATATCTTCACTAATCCTAATATTGTTAAGGTGTTTCACGGCGCTCAATCTGATATTTTGTGGTTACAAAGGGACTTTGGCGTTTACGTAGTTAATTTATTTGATACCTTTCACGCCTCTAAAGTTTTGTCTCTTCCGCATCATTCATTAGCATTTCTCGTGAAAGAATATTGTGGAGTATATCTTGACAAGCAGTACCAGCTTGCGGATTGGAGAATAAGACCACTTCCAAAAGAAATGCTTAATTACGCTCGGTCAGATACTCACTACCTAATCTACATATACGATTGTATGAAGAAGGAACTTTTGCCAAAATCCAAACTTATGCAAACTGCTCTTGAGAGATCACGTGAAACCTCACTTCTCAAATATGAAAAACAGCAGTATGATTCAGAAAATGGCGAAGGACCAGGTGGTTGGAAAAATACGCTGAACAAGTGTAACCGTACATTCAATCATCAACAGCTAGCTGTATTCAAAGCTGTTCACGAGTGGAGAGACCAAAAAGCTCGTGAGGAAGATGAGAGTGTTCGCTATGTTCTTCCAAATAACATGCTGTTTGAAATAGCACAACGCATGCCCCAACAGCCATCTGAAGTTATCGGATGCTGTAATCCTCCACCATCTTTAATTCGCATTCACGCTATGGACATCGCTCTGTTAGTTCAACGACTCTTAAAGCTTGTCGATGCATCAGTCAAGCAACAGGTAGATTCTCTAAAGTTGTCAGATTCATCAGATCCTACCATCAATGCAAGTTCCAATATAGACGATATGGATTTGGAATTAGATGAGCCTGCCTTAGATGTTTCGAAATTTCTTTCAGAAAGATCTTCCTTATTTGGCAACGAGCTTGATCATGCTACTGAATTTGACCCAAAAGCTTCCCAAATAATGGACAAAATTCTCACCAACCTCGATTTTTCTATAACAGTCCCGGATAAGGCTCAAATAATGACCAATTCGCAAGCGGTCCATTTATATACACCACAGGGCTCGAGATTGACAAAATTGAAAGAAAATCAATCGAATGCCAATGGTAACTTTAGTGAGACTAGTAACCCCTACATTTTCGATAATCGTAATCATGAAATTCGAGACCAAGATGATTTCGATGCACCTGGCGATAATGATAACGTTATTAAATCCAAGTCGAAAAGAGAATCTCCACGTGTCACAGAAAACCTATTAGAGGAAGGAGAAATAAATGAAGGGTCACAATCTATTGCAAATAAAGAAAAAGTATCTCAAAATGAAACAATTCATGACAAGCAACAAAATCTAAAAAGAAAAAGAATACAGCCAACATTAGTAAGTGCCAGTATTATCCCCAGTTCTTCAAAAACGTCTACTCAGGAGTTTGGAATAGTTTCAGTTGTCAGAAATCAACACTTAGAAAATATGAAGCAAAAATCAAAAGCCAAGAATTCTGAATCTGAACCAGAAGAAGGAGAAATACGTGAACGTGTAGCAACTCCCATATTGACAAAAAAGAAGAATAAAGGGGTAAATAGGTCGACGCCATATGTTATCCCAGAAAGAACAAAACTGATTGATGTAACACTATCACCGAGCGAAGCAAATGAATTGCCTGGAGGCACATATACAAGGGATGTGAACAATATTCCAGCTACCAAGAAAAAAAACAAAAAAACCAGGGCCGCAAAACGTGAAGCAAAAGCTTTGAAATTAGGCGAACAGAAAGGTGATCCATCAACTACCCTAGGAGATAATAATCGAGTAGACGTCGTAAATCCACCTTTTCTTTTGAATTCATCTTCTCCCAGGAACAGTCGACCATCAATTTCCACCTTAAGACATGGGAGCCCCAATACGCTTGGTCTGGTTGACCACACTCAGCTTCCCTTCAATCTACCCTCTCTATCAAATAATACGGCTCTAAATTTGGCGAGCAATAGTTCAGCAAATCGATCAAAACTTAGTTACCCTCCAATAGTATCTCGAACTCAATCTAATAGTAACGCTTCTCAGCCGCAGACTGGTATTCAATCATCTAGCTCTTTTGGAGTGAATGTGTCTTCCACAAGTCAGTCCCATCCAGAGTTTGGACTTTCTCAAGTACAGCCATTAAGGAGAAACCAAAAAGAGCCTTTTAATCCGAACGCCCAATTTGGCGTGGCAGAAATAAGTCGAGATTCTCGCGAACCTTCTGCTTCTACTACGGGAAATCGTAGTTTAACCTTTAACAACGGCAATAATGCCCCCAGCTCATCTAGCGATAATATAGGCAGCTCTAATAATCCCGGAGGAAAATCAGACCGTTGTACAGTACAGTAAATCTATAATGCGGGTAGGATGTTAACAATTTACATATGAAACTTCTTTTAATTGATCGTTGTTGACCCAAATTTATAACGGCATATTTCCTCCAAGATAGACGGAAGAAACATGCATATTTATCATGTTGCTGAAGGATTTTTCGGCGATTGATTACTAATACCTTCGGAAAGTCTGTATCCTCTAAAAGCATGTAATTATTTAGTAATAATCTAAATATGAGAATAGGATTCTAATTCCATTTCCTGGATCATTTTTCGACTCTAAAGATGAATATTTCTAAGCTGATGCGTGTTCTCTTCTTTCAAACGGCCTAGCTCTCCTCCAATTGAATGGCTTCACTTGCACTCCTGAAACAATAATTGGTCAATTTTTTTTACAGATTTTCTTTAAGAAATTGACTAATCAGTACTATAATTTTATAAACACTTTGATCTCAATAAAAAAACTTCAGGTGTTGATTTTGTAAGTATTTTGCAATAAATTTTAAGGTATTCCAAATTTTAAAGCAAAATCTCCAATTTGGTTTTAATAATTCTGGAATTTTTAAAATTAATAATTTCTTAGATTAATTTACATAATTTTTTCAAGTTATTTTTAAAAATTACCATATTGGTTTACAACAGTTTAAAAACTTTAAAACTTTGAAATGTTATTTTTAATTACAAGTTAAACATAAAAAAACACGAAATAATCTTAATTATATTAATTTAATTATTTTCGCAATTTAATTTTAAAATTTGTTAAATAAATTACAAAAACCTGAAAGTAATATTAATTATAAAATAATTTTTAATTAATTAAAATAATATTAATATTAATAACTATTATAATTAAACAATATTTTTATTAAAATTATATAATTTTTTCTAATTGTTAATAATATATTTTTTACTTAAAACATTTTAATATTTTTTTAATACAAATTAGCCATTTAAATTAGTTTAAGCTAAATTAAGTTGAATTTACAATTTATATAATTATTTTTTACATAATTACAATTAAAAGTGATTAAACATATTTCATTTTTTACTCTCTTAATTCTGGTTGTTATTTTCAGTTTGTTCTAATTATGTTTGAATTTCAGATTGATTTAGATATTATAGTTATTAAAACTAGTATATTAAGAAAATATTATATCTGATAGAAAAGTCTTAGAAATTAGTACTGCTTTCAGTGTTAAAGTTCAAATTATCTGGTTTTGGATTATAAAGTGTTTTCATCTTTTTTTTCTAAGATTTTTAAGGCTTTTATCTCTTATGTTGTTGGTAACAAGTTTTATATCAAAACTATTGCTTTTGTGTCTTTTTTAAATTCTTATCCTTTGGTTAATTTAGTTTCTTCTGCTAATATAATGGCTGATAATTTTGTGGTTTCTTATTAGTTAATCTCTTTAAAATTCGAGTTAATCAAGCTTTTTGTTCTGGTCAATTTTATTGTTAAGTCAATTGGTTTTATAGTTACTGTGTTTAAACAATTTGTTAATAGAAATTTGGTTTTAAGTAGTGTTCTTAGTCTTAGAGTTAATAAAATTTTAGTACATATAAGTATCTTTAATAAGACTGTTAGTAAGCTGAAGTAGAAAATAGTTGTTTTAAAAACTAAATATGACTATAAAAATATTAATATATTTGGCTTTTATGTGAATTTGTTTTTTGTTAATAATAATATATTTTCTAATTTGATATTACTTTAAAAACATGAATTTATTGTTGTAAAGACAAATGTTTTAAAAACAGTTAAATAACTGGTTGAATTGATTAGTAATAGTATTATATTATTTAAAATTGTTCAAAAAATGTTTTTCTTGAATAAGTTTTTTTTAGAATATTAACATAATATAATTTGAACTGGCTTAAATAACTGGTTATATATAGAAAACACATAAATTATATTTAGTACTAAAACTCTTAGTTTGTTTCTAATTTTTAGATAATAGTTGAATTATATTTATTAAATCAAAAAAAAACAAAAAAACAACTAAATTATTATTATCAAAAATTATATTAGCCAACTATATAGCAGTTTTATTTATATTTAACTTAATATTAAAAACTTTAAGCTTTTAAAAAACTTTTATTTTAATAAAACTTTTATATTAACAAAAGAATTTAAATTACTATTACACATATTATAATAATAATAAATAATTAAAACTAAAATTATTGTAATTAAATAAAATAAATTTTATAATTATTTATTAAACTAATTTGTTATTATAAATATTATTAAAAAAATATTATAAACTGCTTATATATTTTAATTTTAACATAAATATTTTTTAAATAATGTTAACTTATAAAATTATAAACTTTTTACATATTTTATAAAACTAATTAAAACTTATAATTTTTTTCAAGATATTTTTAATTATAAAATTTATTACAAAAATAAAAATTGAGTTAAAATATTTTTTAAAACAAAAAAGTTATTATAAAAAATATAAAATTTGTTATAAATAAGAAATTTTATAAAAAAAATCTTAAAAAAAATTTTGTTGATTATTTTAATTAATACAATTAATTTAATATTTATTAAACTTTTTCTTATTTATAAAACTTAGATATTATAAACATTTAACTAATATATATATATAAATACAAATTTAACAAATTTAAAAGCAAATTTAAAACAAATTTGTTATAATGTTTTTAAAACTTATTAGTAATATTAAACAAGTTCATGATTTTTTATTAGACAAATTCTTAATTATACTAAATAATTTATTAAGATTAATTATATATTTTATATTAAAAAATATATTATTATTTATATAAACCAAAAAAACATATTAATAATACTATTAATTAAAAATAATATTTATTATATTTTTTATTTTTATTTTTATTTTATAAGTAAGGCCTAAATATTATCTAGTATAATATATCAAACTAAGTAATTTAAATTAGGTACAAATTATATACTTTTTACATATAACCAGTTACTTGAATTAATTAAAGCTATATTATATATCTATCTTAATAAAAATCACACAATTAATATTTGGAAAAAAAGTACATAGTTTACATGAACCAAAACTAATACTATGTGTTTTTGCAATTCCAAACAACCTAATAATACTGTCAAAAAGCAAAGATAACAGATTATAAACTATTAAAGACATAAATTTATTATGTATAATCAGATTATTTTTCTTAATAATTGTTTTATACTTAGATTTTACTAGCTACATATTAACATAATAAGTCATCTTTATATCTTACACAAAGTTAATGTTTTTTTTACTCACAACTTTGGCATAACCAAAAACAAACACAGTCTTCAAAAACCAATTTTTAAATACAAAACTTTTATACAAAACAGTATAAACAATATTATTAAATACATACAAAAAAAGCATTTACAAGATGCAAGATAATAACAAGCTTAATCTTAACATAGAATCTCATTAAACTAATCACAATTCAAGCAATTGACTTTATTTTACATATAAAAAAGTAATTAAAAATTTTCATTTTTCCATAATAAAAACACAATATACTAAGATACTTCTTATTATACAAGTACTTGTAAATAATAATAGACAAGCAATAATATATAGTCTTTATATAATATAAACATAAACCAGTAGTAAGTTTACTTGTAAAACCTAAAGCCATATATAACTCAAAATACCAAATTAATAATATCCAAATCTAATTCATATTCTTAATTATGTTTTTATTAACAATATTAAATCCGACCCAATTTTCTAGCAAACATAATTAATAGCTTTAAAAATATTACAAGCAAAGTAACAAGTATTTTTAAACACTATTATTCTATTAACTTTGATGTATCTTTCTTTAACAAAAACAAAAAGCACTAAATTTGAACACAAAGTTATGTTAGTTAACTGATCAGTACATTCATTATTTAAAACATCCAAATGGCTTTTAATCTTAAACCAAAAAATATTAAAATTCTTATACTTAATAAAATTTACAATACAATATCTTTTAAGCCAATATAAATTGCAAAAATCTGGCAAAATTATATCCAATTTTATAGCACAAATATCAAAAATGGCTTGGTTATTTAAGTACAACATAACAGCACTAGAAACAAGAGCACACTTCAAGGTTAAAGCAATTGTCTGTAATTTTGCCAATGTAAAAAAGACCAGACTACCAACTTTAATGCTTATATTTAGGTTTAAGTCAGCAAAAAACATAATAATACCATATCTTATGTTATATAAACCCAAATTTTTTAAAGACTTATCTGTATAAACATTAATAACATCTAAATTAGCATTAAAATAACATTATCTAATTGTAAAAAAATTACTAAAACCAAGAACATTTAAAAGCTATAAGCTACTAATAAGTGACTGGTTAGCAAAATAAGAGATGGTGTTAATCACATATTAACTTAAACAAAATAGAAACCAGATTCTTAGAATCAAGTTTTTTCTAATAACAAAAATTTTTGCAATTAAAAACCAGCCCTTTTTTATTGTATAGTTGTTCAATAAAAACAATATTAAACTTCTTAAGTAAATAAAAGATATTATAAAAAACTGAACTTTCCAAAACAAAAAACATTAGAGTATTACCAAAAAAACAAACTATAAAATACAAATTATTCACAAAAGAAACATTATAATCCAGAAAAATTTTCATCACACCAGTCAAAAAATTGTTAATTAAATTAATTTTTGACTTTACAAAGATCTGCAAAAAATAATTAGAAGACCAATTCAATACTTGCAAATTTAGATACTTATAATTAAACAAACAACCAAAAACACCACTAGTATTTAAAAAACTCAAAACAAATACCACTGTTACTTATAAAAATTAGAAATATTATAGTTAGAAGAATAGCCAATCAAAAGTAAACATAGTAATAAAGAAATTACAAGAATTTCAGAAATCTTGTATAACACCAACTATGTATATATAGCAGTAGCATTAAAAGCAAGAAAAAACAGAATTCAGTTCTAGTTTAGCATTTCTTTTTTTATCTATTAATTAACTCTTATTTTATGAATAATTAATATCTATCAAAGTAAATTTATTAACAAAATATCAAATAAAAACATACTTATTATCATTTAATTCATGTTGTTATTATTTGTTTAAGCATTTAACTACTCTTTCATTTATTAACACTTTATGTTAATAACATCCAATACTTAATTATATTGAAATAATAACTTTTGATTATGGCTATTAATAAGATATTAATTTTTTCTTTTCTTTATTTTCTTTATTTTCTTTTATTTTCTTTTTTGTCTTTATTTTTGTTGTTGATTTACTAACTGATTAAAAAGATTAACATACAAGATACTGATGTCAGAATATAGCATTGGTAAAGACCCAGAAATAAAAGTAAATATTCGAAATTAAGGATAGCTTATTAAGAGATACTGACTATTAAGCTGAAAAAAAAATTGACAGAATATAGATATTATAGAAAGTGATGAACAACAAAGTACACCAACTTGAAAGTTGAGAAAACATTAGAAACATTACCAAAGAATATCACTATTGAATTTCTGTTTATTATACAAAAAACTCAACCAAAACCTTTAGATATTACCAACAATATTAGCTATTAAGCACTAAGTTATGGGTTTATTATTTATTCTAACCACCCAAATAATTACTTGTAACATTTGGTGCTTTCTGTAAGGTATAATCTAACAGAAACCAGCACCAACAGCAATTATCTAAAACAGTAGCAAAATTAAAAAAAACAGAGACAAACCACTTGGAATTTACAAAAACTTTATTTCAACACTATTAAACTTACTTAAAATTAACAAGCAACTATTGGCCAGCAGAATCAACTTTCAATTTCTATGTCAACAAAAGAATTAAATTTCATTTAAGAAATCAAGAAGATTCAGAAACAGCACTTATCAATTTTTATAGTAAATTATTTTAGAGTACCACACTTTTACAAAATTATTTGTTTATTCTAATAATCACAAAAATTAATAAAAAAATTGAAAAACATATCAGACAGAAATTTTTTATTATCTTTGTAGACAATAACAAAGAAAAATTACAAACACTAGTAAAAACACCAAAAAATATACAACTACCTACTTGGAAGAAACCAAAAATAGTTTTACTCATACATCTGTCTTATTACCACATGTCTAAAAGTACTATCAATATATCATTAAAAAGTACATTATCATCAACAAAAATACTATTAGCAAGAATAACATTTCAAAGTCAATAAAAAAAAACCAATTTATTGGAAACTTACAGTAATTACTTTGAAGAATTCAAATTGCAATTACCAATGCCATCAAAATTTTGATTACTACTACCTCAACCCAATTTTGGAGCTACCAGTTTTTGAAAAATAACCAACTCAGATAAAAAAAAAATTGAAGATTAGGAATTTACATATTGAAATCTAATCTTAGAAAACCTGGAAATCTAAACTCTGATTATTTAGACCCAATAAAACCCAAATAATTCAAATCCAGCTCCTATTGTTCCTTAAAACTTATCTTCAATAATTATAATCAATTTACTATTAGTTGTACCAATTGCTAAACCACAACAACAACCAATAATAGCACTGATGGTATACACTTTTATTACTAAATTAGAAAAGTTTACTGGCAAAAAAGACAATATCCAAGTCTGGCTTAATAATATTGCCAAAGCCATTACCATCAATAATTAGAACAATGCCAGAGCTCTACAAACCATTCTGTACTTTTTACAAGATACTGTCAATTTATGGTGTTACAAGTGATTATTTGGAGTCTCAAGTCAAATAACAAACCCATAACTTGGTGCTCAGTATTTACTCTGATGGATGCTGGTGGTAATTTTGGTATTTTGTCTTTATCTGAAGGTTTTGATTAAAAGTTTTTTGTATAATGGACAGAGATTCAATGATGATATAGTTGGTTAGTAAGTAGTGTTCCCAATTTCTGTTTTCAGCTTGGTGGCCAGTTTATTCTGGCATTTGTGCTCTTCTGGTAAGCTATTTGTTAATATATATATAATTTTACCCTTATTTCTGGGTCTTTTACCAGGCTATCTGTGACATCAATTACTCAGTGCTTTAATCTTTAATCAGTTAGTATACAACAATAAAATCAAGAAAAGAAAATAAAAGAAAATAAAAAAATGAGCCAAGGCAATATGCAAGTTAGTATTCGTTAATAGCTGTGATCAAGAGCTATTGTTCCAGTGTAGTTAAGTATCAATTACTATCAACATAAAGTGTTGATAGTGGAGAGTGGATTGAAATGGTAAATAATTATTTATTTAATATTTGTAAATGAAAAGTTGCTTAGATGAAATCTAAACTGAGAGGTCTCTAATGAAAGGATTTTGTTTTTTCTACTTCTAATGCTACCACTATATATACATAATTTGGGTTCTACAAGATTGCTCATATTTCTTGAGTGATGTGCTATAATTTCTCAAGCAATACTTACCTTGCTAAGCAATGTGCCATATTTTCCTGACATCACTCCACATTGCTGAGCAATGTGTTCTGATTTCCGACATTGCTCCATATTGCTAAGCAATATGCTCACGTGCTAACTACTACTTTCTTATTGGTTCACTCTTTTTTTATATCTGTTTTCTTCTTATAAGTAATATTATCTTCTTTTTTTAATATTGAGCTCTATTAAAATCCTCATTTTGAATTAATTCTAATACTTTTTTTTCAAGCATTGTTTGTTTGACTCTGTTTTTTATGTCATCTACTTGTGTATTATTCATTCTTTTCTATTGGTTAATGATTATGGTTTCCATGTTAGAGTGTAACAGTATTTCTGGATAGTTCTAAAATATGTTGCATAGTCGGTACATTGTTTTAACATGTAGTGTTAAATTTGTTTTCTTTCTGATGAATTTTTCCACTTGTTGTATTATGTTTTGGTTGAATATTCTCTTAGATTTGTCAATATACAACTTCTAAATATTCAACTTCTGACCTAACTAATAGTAGCAATACAATATTAAAAGTTATTCTGTCTATTGTTTCCAATTTTTTTTTGTAAGCTCTTCTGTTAGTGCCACCATATGTATTTTCCCAAAAGTGTTTTTCACTTTTTCTATTATATTGTTTGTCCAGTTTTTATTATTCTTTGGTGTTCGCTAATATGATGTATTCTTTGTCTTTTTTTTGGTGTTTTGATAGCAAATTGTTTAGTTGTTAATGATAATTTTCATGTCTAAAGATTGCTGACTTAAGACCTGGAATAATTGTTGAGCTATAGTGTAAATATGATCTGGTATTTCCATTTTTTTTTGTTTGCTATTTTCACATATACTGTGTCTTTATATGCTCTTTTATTGTTTGATTTTATGTGTTTGGCCTAATGATTATAATTGGTTCTAGATTTCATGAAATCTCTTTTGGTTGAACTATTATTCTTTGTACTCCCAGTTGTGGAATGTTATTGGTAGATGATGATACTATCTGATAATATGGTTTTAGTCAATCACCATGTGTTGCTTTGGCTAAGATTTTGTTGTTTCATCTTAATTTATAAGCTTTATTTCCAAGAATTTCTTTTATGTAAAATGATTCATCTCATTTGGGGTCAAATTTTCCACTCTATTGTTTTTCCACTTTGGTATGATGTAACAGTACTTTGTTTTCAATCTTGAATTCAACTGGTTTGTCTGGTAGTTGCTTATCATGGCTTTCTTTTTGTTTTTCTTGTGACTTTTGGATATTATCAACTGCTTTTTGTCATTTGTTTTCTAGTGTTTCTATTAAGTCATATGTTTTTCTTAACAATATTTCTTGAAAATTGTCTTCAGTTATTAGTTCTGTTGGATAAGTGTTTATCTCAACTGGTAAGATTGCTGTTCTACTATATACTAATTCAAATAATGTTGCTTGTGTGGTGTCTTGCTTCATTGTCTAATAAGCAAATAATACTGATGATATGAACAAATCCCATTCGTCCTGGTTTTTTTGACTGATCTTGGCAATTGCTTCACACAATGTTCTGTTAAACTTTTCAACTAACTTATTTGTTTGTAGATGGTATGGCAATGATAATGGTCTTTTGATTCCAAATCTCTAACTTAATTCTGCTAATGTTTTATTCACAAAGTGAATTCTTTGGTCTAATAATAGTTCTTTTGGACATCCATGTCAATAAATCAAATCTTGATGAATGAATTTGGCAAGAAATTTTGCATCTGCTTTTTGAATGGCTTTTGCTTCTGGCCATTTAGTGAGATAGTCTATGGTTACTGCAATGTATCTGTTGCCTTTGTTAGTGATTGTTAATGGTCTGACTAAGTCAATTCCAATGCAATCAAATGGTTGTTCCACTTTGATTGGTCTTAATGGTTTACTTGGTCTTGTTTCACCTCTTCTCTGACAAGCATCACAATTCTGAACATATTGGATGATGTTTGAATACATTGATGGCCAATAATATCTCTTTCTGATTCTTTCTATGGTTGCTTCTTTATGAAAATGTTCTGCTGTTGGATCTAAGTGCATATTGAATAATATTGTCTCTTTTTCTGGTTCTGTGATAACTCTCATTGGTCGATCTAGATCTTTTCTATTTTTTTGGTAAAGTATATTTTGATGAGTGATAAAATATTTTGATTGTTGTTTTATACTATTTTGTTCCTTTTGAGATAATTTCTCTTTGAATTATTGAATATTTATATAGTATTGGAGTTGCTGATATTTTTGTGTGTTCATTTTTTGTTATATTTTTTGTTGAATTATGTTGGTTTTGTGATATTTTTGTTTGAAATGTTCAGATTTGTCTTATTTGCAACAGTTCATCAGCATTTCTATTGTCTTTTCTCTTTTTATAATGTACTGTATAATTAAATGGTAAAAGTTCTATTTTTTATCTGGCATAACAATCATTTGCAAATTCTTGTTTTTGAATTGAAGTCAATCCTTTGTGGTTAGTATATACATCAAATTTTTGACTCAAGTATTCCTTTCATTTGATAACAGCCCAATAGATAGCTAAGTGTTCTAGTGCTGGAGTTCTATAGTTCTTCTCAACTGAACTTAAGCTTCTATTGATGTAAACTACTAGATGTTTTTTCCCATTGGGTTCTTTCTGTAAGAGTACTGCTCCTAATGCTTGGTCTGATATATCAGTGGTGATTATGAATGGTTTGCTGTGATCTGGATACATCAATACTGGGGCTTGAATAAGCTTTCTTTTTAATGTGTTGAATGCTTCTTGTTGAGCTTCGATCCATTCATACTTCACATTCTTGGTTTGGAGTTGGTGTAGTGATTGAGCTATTTTGGAAAAGTCTTTAATGAAGTGGTGGTAGTATCTAGCAAATCCCAAGAATGCTCTCAATTCTGTAAGATTATTTGGTATTAAAAAGTTCTTAACAACTTCAATCTTGTCTGGATCTGTTTTGATTCCATCTTTGCTCACTACATGTCTCAAAAACTTGAGTTCAGTTTTTCCAAAGAAACATTTAGTTGCATTTAGTTTCAATCCGGCTCTTCTTAATCTTTTAAACACTTGTTGAAGATGATGCAGATGATCATTAAATGTTTTTGAGAACACATTGGTATCATCCAAGTATATGACTACTGACTTTCATAATAGTCCAATATATACAATTTCTATTAGCTGTTGGAATGTGGCTGGTGCATTTATCAATCCAAATGGCATGACTTCAAATTCAAAATTTTTCTCTTTTGTGGTAAATACTGTTTTTTCTTTGTTGGCTGAATTCATGGCTACTTGCCAGTAACCACTATCTAAATCCAGTATCGAAAACTATTTATTTCCTTCAAAAGCATCGAATAGTTCTTGGATTTTTGGAGTTGGATAGCTATTACCTTTAGTCACTCCATTCAGTTTTTGATAATCCACACAGAAATGGATTTTTCTATTTTTCTTCCAAACTAGTACCACTGGTGATAACCATGGGCTCATTGATGGCTGAATTAGCCTATTGTTAAGCATTTGGTTAATTTCTTGACAAATGATCTCATGGCTAGCTGGTGGTACTCTGTATGCTCTTTGTTTAATTGGCATTGCATTTCCAGTTTTGATCTAATGCTGGATGATGTTGGTTTGGCCAAATTCATTTTGCTTGCAAAGATGTCATTGAAATTGTTAAGTAACATTTTTAGTTGTATCTGTTAGAGTGGATCTAAATTTCCCATGTTTATTTGTTCCAATTGTTCTGGTTAGAGCAGATAACATTTGCTTCATCTGTAAATGGTTTGTGATGTGATGTCCACATATCCATAAAGCTGTGGAAAATCTGGAATGTGGTTTGGTGGTTGATTAACTTCAGTGGTTAAATATCCAATGATGGTTTTTTTTGGTATTTTAATAACACTTTCCATTGTGTTGTAGATGGAAATTTTGATATTTTTAGGGCTTTTGGCTGATATATAGAGATTAGTAAGTCCAATCTCTCCTGATTTACAAATGGTGACTTCTGCTTCAAACAATTAAGCTTGATCTTTTACTTCCCTTTTTATGGCTAACATATACTGATTATATGGTGGAATGAAAATTGATTAACAGATTGAAATAATTTTTCTTTTGTCAACAATTTTTTTCTCTGCCATATTGACTGGTATGTCTATTCTACCCATTGATCCAAATTCTTGTATCCCTCTTGCTGTTATACCTAATTCTTCTCTCTTTCTCACTGAAACTAACTGAGCTATTTTCACCAAAAGTAAGAATATTGTCTGTGCTATCTTTTTATTTGGCTCTATAATATAGGCCTTTTTTGAGTCATTTTGTAGCATGGTGATAATATTTTCTATGTATTCCATGTCAATTATTCCTCCTCTAATGTTGATTCTTTTTTTCGCTAAACTACTCCTAGATGCTAATTGGACTATAGTTGTTGCTGAAATTTTCAGAGCTATTTTGAGATCAATACATGTGTGCAAATTTGGTTCCAATTTGATGGCTTCTTTTCTCAGATATCTCAGATCAAATCTTGCATCAATATCATGCACACGTTCTGGCATGATATCTTCATTATTATCACTATATCATTTGAGTTTCTGCTCCTTAGAGAGATCAGAAAACACAATATATTGCTTATAGTTTGAATTGGAGTTTGAATCTGAGTTGAAATTATTGCTATTGTTATTGCCATTTCAAATGGAGCTGAAACTGGTATTTCTGTTGTCATTGTTGTCAGGGTTTAAATCAGGATTGGAAGTTGATTCCAATTCTGATGCACAGCTGCTCATTGGTTTGTCTTCTTCTGGGATTGTGTAGATCATGCATGGTAGTGGATTGTAAATGAAGTTACACTTATTACAATACTGGAAATCACATGAAATTAAACAGTGGTCATATAATCAAGTGTTTATTTCTTCAAGCGTTGTTCCTGCTCTTTTTTTGTTGGTGCCAAGTTTTGGTAGTGCTTGTGAAATTCCTCTGAACTGGCTTCTATGTCTAGGAAAGCATCTGAGTTGGGGATCAAGACAATGTTGACTGGTTCTGGAGGGTTGTTTTTGATTTCCAAAATTTTACTGGGCATGGCTCTTTCGATTTTGGCATTTGCCATCTACCAGATTTCGTCCTCATCATGTGGATATCTGTCCAAGTGATTGATTGCTCAGTGCCAGACTGCAGTAATAGATGTTTCACAACTCACCCAGTTACTGATAAGTATCATGTATTGGCATGAAGTGTTGTATGTTCCTCCTTGTCCAGAAATGTCATTCCATATTCTTTTGTCCAGTAGTTGTTTGCTACAAGTGAGACATGGTTTGTTGTCCCACTTGTTTTGTCTTTTTGGGTAGTCATAGTGTTCACGGTTACAAGGCTTGCAATAATAGTGTGTTCTTGTTCAATAGTCTTTATCAAGGGCAATCCAGGCTCTCATGAAGGACAATTTCTTTCTACAGTCTTTGCATTTGAGAGGTATATATGGTGGTTTTTTTATTGATTCATGTGAGTATTCTCTTTCTCAGCCACTAGTTAATTCTTTTGTGGTAGTGGTGTTTTTCAGTATATCTTCTTCCCTTTTTTTCCCTTTCCTTTTGTCTTTTTTTTCTCAGTCTAGAATTGGTGACATCTTACTTTGATTGTCATTGGTCCAAATGTTGATAGTGGTTCTCCAGGTATGTTCTTCTTTTTGTTTTTCTTTTCCATTGTCGTCATTGTCTCAATTAAGTATTGGTGGCAGTTTGTTGTAGTCGACATCAGCCCACAAAACCTGATATGCTTCCCATATTGGTTTTGGCTTCTCTTTCTCAAAGTTGATGAATGGTGTTGTCGAGTTAGTGGTTTTGAAATGGCCACATGTGGCTGGTACACATGTGTGTTGACCGTTTTGATTCAGTTGAAGCTTCTGTATTGTTCAGTCCAGTATGGCATTGGTTTTAAATAACCAATCATTTCCTACTAATGCCTGATATTGGATTGCTTCCATCACTTGAACTTTGATGAGAATGATGATGCCATTAACTTCAAAAGGGAAGTTATCAATCTCATCAATAGGAGTTTTGGTTGCTCTATTGGTGGTTATGATCCTGGCACTGGCAGCGCAATCAACTCAGCAATCTAATTGGTCTATGAATTGTTTTGTAATGATGCTGTCAGCTGATTTACTGTCTAGAATTAGTTTGATGGAGTGGCCATCAACTTTGGCATCAGTGTACATGACAGTAATAGGTTTTTCTTCCAGAGTGGCTTCACTAAATAATGGCATGGTTAACAGTTCTTTGAGTTTAAATGAGAAGATGGCATCTAGTGATTTATTTTCGGTGATGGTAGCTGGCAAAATGTTACTGGTAAATGTTAAATGTTGGTTGGTTTCCAGGTTATTGGGTTGAGTGTTTTTTAGAGTAACCAGTAGACTTAAATAGTTCTGGGAATTTGGGTTTTGGGTGTATCTGGTGCCCAAATTCCATTGTTGAGATCCTGCTAATTGTATAGATGAACTGGAGATCAGTTGGTGAACTACCATCAACAATCTCCAGCTTTGTTGGATCAATCTTGGCCTTTGGGTTCTGTTTTGAGATAAGTTCTGTGGCAGTGTTTGAATTTGTTGGGACTGATATATTACCTAAGGCTGCGGCTGATAAATGAGTTGTGGCTGTGGCTGATAAATTGCTGGTGGCATCAGTTGATAACTTGGCATTTGATATACTAGTGGTTGATAAAGTGGCTGCTATGTCATAGATAAGTAATTCTGATAATATGGCTTTGAGTTTGGTGGGTTATTCGGAATTTGAAACTGGCAATTAGGGTTTTGATATTGATTTTCTGATCATTTAAACAATAGCACCAATCAATTTGTAGGTGTTCTTGTTTACCACAATAGTGGCAAACATGTGTTTCCTGTTGCCACTGTTGATTGGTCAATGATGATGGATGCAACTGATTCTGAAAACGATTTGCATTTCTAGAATTATTACATCATTGTAGTAGTTGATAAATTGTGCAATTGTTAGCTAAGTATCCCTCTAATTTCTGATTGATGGAATCACTAAATTGTTTCAATTTGGAATCCAATTTAGATGATCCATTTATTATTAGATTAATGGCTTGGGCGTGGTTGGCTTCTAATTTAGCAGCTTCAAAATCTCTGGCATTTGTGATGGCTGCTTGCAGATCAACAGAATGCATTGGCTGTATATGTTGCAAGATGTTGCTGCGTAATCTGCGAATAAACTAATTTAGGATCTGGGCCACTGTGAAATAATTGGCATTAATGGCTTGGATCTGGTGCAGATTCCTGTGAAAGCATTCTAAATAAGTAGTGACTGCTTCATTTTCTTCTTGTTTAATGGTAATGAAGGTGTTTGCTAACCTGTTAATGCTGTTATTGTTGCTGAAGTATCTTAAGAACTCAATTTTAAATGTATTAAAATCTTGGGGTTTGTTGACTAGACTTTGATACCATGAATTGGCGGTATCCTGGAAAAAATATGGGATGGCTTGCATGGCTCTGGCATTATTCCATCCATTAGCCACTATGGCTTTTTCTATGTCATTAAGCCATACTTGGGCATTATTTTCTTCACCAGTGAATTTTTCAAGTTTGGCTATTGGTGCATATGCCATTGAATTTAAGTTGGATTGTGGTTGCTGCTGAATTTGTTATTGAAGTAGTGGTTGTGGCTGTTGTTGCTGTTGAGCATTTGGTAGAGCTGGTGGTGGATTGATCATGATTACTGGAGATAAATGCTGATTAATTATGTTGGGGTTTTGATTATTCTAATTTTCTGGAGTTTGATTAACCAGAATTTTAATTTCTGAATGTTCTAGGATCAGGTTTTGCTTATTAATTTCCCAATTGCTACTCTTTTCTTTCTCAGAATCAGTTATTTCTCAAGGACTAATGGCTCTGAAATCTGGTTGTAGTGATGGTGATCAAATTTCTGATGGTATTGGGGATTGTGATTTAAATTCTTCAAAATAATCACTGTATGTTCCTAATAACTCTGTCTTCTTTTGTTTACTTTGAAATAGAATTCTGTTTAGTGGCATTGTTGCACTTGTTGTAGCTGTGTTTATTATATTGATAGTGCTTCCAGGTGTGTGGTGATATGATGGATTAGCAGGTGAATCAAATCTTTGTTTTTTCCAAGTGAGTAGTTGGATTTGCTTTGATATTCCTGCTGATGTTTATAGTCTTTCTTTGCCTTTTTCTGCAAAAGTGATAGAAAATCTCTGTTTGGTGTATTTCTCAATTTTCCTGTTTATTTCTGTAATTAGGGGTGCAAATAGGTAATTTTGTGAAAGAGTGATGCTTTGGAGTAATTTACCAAAGAAGTTGTTGAAGGCAGATTCTGGATCTCTTTGGTCTCCTAAGTGATATACTATTCTTTCATTGACATAGCAATTGAAAGCTGATTTGGTTGGCCAACTATTATTTGTTAATCTGAGATGAGTGTGATAGTATTGGAATAAAAATTTTGCAAATCCTAAATGGTTTGTTCCTATTTCTTCGGATTCTGCTACTGTTTGAATGAATATGATTGGTGCTGTTCTCTGTATGATTATATCTCACAGAGAGCACCAAATAATACAAGTGATTATTTGGTGTCTTAAGTCAAATAACAAACCCATAACTTGGTGCTTAGTATCTACTTTAATGGATGCTGGTGGTAATTTTGATACATTGTCTTTATCTGAAGGTTTTAATTGAGAGTCTTTTGTATAATAAACAGAGATTCAATAATGATGTAGTTGATTAGTGAGTGGTGTTCCCAATTTCTGTCTTCAGCTTGGTGGCCAGTTTATTCTGGCATTTGTGCCTTTCTGGTAAGCTATCTGTTAATATATATATAATTTTACTCTTATTTCTGGGTCTTTTACCAGGCTATCCGTGACATCAATTACTCAGCACTTTAATCCTTAATCAGTTAGTATACAACAATAAAATCAAGAAAAAAAAATAAAAGAAAATAAAAAAATAAGCCAAGGCAATGTGCAAGTTAGTATCCGTCAATAGCTGTAATCAAGAGCTATTGTTCTAGTGTGGTTAAGTATCAATTACTATCAATATAAAGTGTTGATAGTGGAAAGTAGATTGAAATGGTAAATAATTATTTATTTAATATTTGTGAATAGAAAGTTGCTTAGATGAAATCTAAATTGAGAGGTCTCTAATAAAAGGATTCTGTTTTTTTTACTTTTAATACTATCACTATATATACATAATTTGAGTTCTAAAAGATTGCTCATATTTCTTGAGCAATGTGCTATAATTTTTCAAGCAATGCTCACCTTGATGAGCAATGTGTCATATTTTTTTGATATTGCTCTATATTGCTAAGTGATGTGCTGTAATTTCTGACATTGTTCCATATTGCTGAGCAATGTGTTCTGATTTCTGATATTGCTCCATATTGCTAAGCAATGTGCTCATATGTTAACTACTACTCTCTTATTGGTCTACTCTTTTTCTATATCTGTTTTTTTCTTATAAGTAACAATAGTATTAGAGTCTAATTAACAAATTTGTTATCTTCAACAAAGTTAAAACCAAATTTTTAAGATATTTTAGCAATAATAATAGCATTAATTGCTTGACAATAGTATTTACTATCATTAAACAAGATAATACAGAAGCAATTACTACTTACCTAGGACATTTCCATAGAAATTTGCACCAAATACAAGCCATTGATGCAAATTACTTTATAACACCACAAATTCTGAACCAGTTCATTCATAGCTTATGCAATAGTATTCTATAATACATATAACTATTATATCTATAGATATTTCAAAATGCAGTCATCCATGCCAGAGATTTTAAATCAGCCAAGCTAAAAGCCAATTATGCTCAAGTCATTAACCTAGTAATAAATAGATCATTTGACTTGGACTCTAAGTTGAAACAATTTAATAATTGCATTAACCAAAAATTAGAGAAATACTTAGCTAATAATCAAGCAATATATTAACTTTCACAATGTCATGACAATTCAGAA
>JAAOMT010000760.1:377075-410867 GCA_016748015.1 Geosiphon pyriformis | reverse complement strand
GCATTAATTGCTTGACAATAGTATTTACTATCATTAAACAAGATAATACAGAAGCAATTACTACTTACCTAGGACATTTCCATAGAAATTTGCACCAAATACAAGCCATTGATGCAAATTACTTTATAACACCACAAATTCTGAACCAGTTCATTCATAGCTTATGCAATAGTATTCTATAATACATATAACTATTATATCTATAGATATTTCAAAATGCAGTCATCCATGCCAGAGATTTTAAATCAGCCAAGCTAAAAGCCAATTATGCTCAAGTCATTAACCTAGTAATAAATAGATCATTTGACTTGGACTCTAAGTTGAAACAATTTAATAATTGCATTAACCAAAAATTAGAGAAATACTTAGCTAATAATCAAGCAATATATTAACTTTCACAATGTCATGACAATTCAGAAATTTTTAATCAGTTCCAAAATCAGTTATATCTCTTTTCATTATCAACTTATTAATTGTGGTTACAAAAAACATGTATCTGTTACAATTGTAGTAAACAAGATTATATAAGGGTTGATTGCCATGCTAGAATTAACAATCAATGATCAGAAAATCAATATTGAAACTCTTATTACTGATTTCAAACTCCAAATTATCAATCAAATCAAGCATCATATCAATCTTATTATGTCTTATTAACACAATAAACAATATATTTACTACTAATTTATTAGTCTCCAGCACTAGTAATATATTAATCATAGCCACAGTTATCTATTAACTCCAATTATTTCAAACACCACCACAAAACTTAACTCAAATAACATCCAGAAACCAAAGACCAAGAATTATTCATACTTAACAAAACTGAAGATTGGTAATAGTCATGCACCAACTGATCTTTAGTTTATTAAGTTAACTATTAGAATTATACTAGTGGAAGTTGAGAATTGAGTACAACCAAAACCTGAATTTCCAAAACTATTTAAGTCTCTTAATTACCCCAGAAGATGCCCAACTCAGCAAACAGAAACCCAATCAAATTCAATTATTCACCAACAATATTCCACTAGCAACCATTACTGAAAACAAATCACTTATTATTATCTTCTCTTTTAAACTTGAAGAACTAGTTAAAATGTTTTTATTTAATGGAGCCACTCTTAAAGCAAACTAATTACTATAATATACACCAATATGAAAGTTGATGAATATCTTATCAAGTTAATTCTTGATAGTGGGTCAGCAGACAGCATTATTACATAACAACTTATAGACCAATTAGGTCACCAAGTTAATCATGCTGTCAACACCAAGATTATTACAGCCAATAAAGCAAACAAAACTCTAATTGGCAAAATAGACAACTTTTTATTTGAAGTTAATGCATCATTATGCCAATCAAGATTCTTGTCATAAAAGCCATGCAATATCAAGTACTAGTGGATAATAGCTGGCTGTCTAAGACCAGCATTGTGTTTAACTAGACCACTTAAAAGCTACAGCTCAGTTAAAATAGACAATACATATAAGTATTAGCTATATATAGTCATTTTAAACTACAAATTACTCAACCACAACTACTGATAAAATTAAAAAAAGAAAAAAACAAACCTATCTAGGAAGCCTATCAAGTCTCATGAGCCAAAAAAAATTACAATACACTACTGCCAATCTTATTATAAAATGACAAAAAAAAAGAAAAAAAAGAGAATAAATTATAAGACATTATTAACACCAACAAGACTGTTGACAGTTAACATACTTCATTGTTACAGATAATTGTTTGGGGTCTCAAATCAAATAACAAATCCATAACTTGGTGCTTGATTAATATAATAATGTTGATATCTGAAGATTTGATTGTTCTGAAGGTTTTGGTGTAGAGTTTTTTGTATAATAGACAGAGATTTAATAGTTGTTTTCAGTAGCCTCCCAGAATCGCAATTCTGTCAAATTTTTTTTTTAGCATGGTGACTGGTAATTTTCTTAGTAAGCTATTCTTAAATCTATGAGTGTTTTACTCTTGTTTTACAAATCTTTTACCAGTCCCTATAACGTCTTTATCTCAGCGCTTTTAATCCTTAATCAATTAATACAACAAAACAATAACAAAAAAAATAAAAAAAAATAAAAAAAAATAAAAAAAAATAAAAAAAAATAAAAAAAAAGTAAAAACAATTGCAAGTTAGTATCCCATCAATAGCCATAATCAAGAGTTATTGTTCCAGTATAGTTAAGTATCAATTACTATTAACATGAAGTGTTGATAGTGGAAAGTGAATTGAGATAGTGAATAATTATTTATTGGTATTTGTGAATAAAAGGTTGCTTAGATCAGATTTAAACTGGGAGGTCTCTAACTGAAAGATTCTGTTTTTTCTACTTTTAGTACTATTGCTATATATACATAATTGAAATTCCTTAATTCTTCACACCAGAAATTCTGGAATTCCTGAAATCCTGGAATTCTGGAATCCTGCAATTCCTTGTATAAGAATTTTGAAATTCTTGGAATCCTGCAATTCCTTTTGAGAAGAATTCTGGAATTTCTCATTTACTATAACTACTTCTGATTAGTTAATTTATATACTAATATATTTCTTATATTTTATAAGTAACATTATTCCCTCTTTTTAATATTGAGCACTATCGAGATTTCTTAAATTTCTTAACTCCAATTCTTCATCTTTGAGTATTTTTTGGATTTCTTTTTTGAGAATTACTTGTGTTATCTTGTTTTGTAATTTTTCAAATTGGGTGTTGGTTATTTTGTATATTCATCTTTTGTTATATTTTTGGATTGAAATGTTTTTAGATTTGTTTTATACATGACAAACCATTAATATTTCCATTGTCTTTTCCCTTTTTATAATGTACTATATAATTGAATAATGAAAGTTCTATTTTCTATTTGGCATGACAATTATCTCCAAATTTCTGTTTCTGGATTGAAGTTAATTCTTTATGGTCAGTGTATATGTCAAATTTTTGGTTTAAGTATTTTTTCTACTTAATGATAGCCCAATAGATAGCTAAGTGTTTTAGTGCTGGAATTTTATAGTTTTTTTCAGCTGGACTTAAGCTTTTACTGGCATAAGCTACTGGATGTTCTCTTCTATCTGATTCTCTCTATAATAATATGGCTCCTAATGCTTGGTCTGATGCATCGGTGGTGATAATAAATAGTCTGCTGTGATCTGGATACATCAATACTGGAGCTTGAATAAGCTTTTTTTTCAGTGTGTCAAATGTTTCTTGTTGGGCTTCTGTCTATTTATATCTTATATTTTTTGTTTGTAAATAATGGAGTGGTTGGGCCAGTTTAGAAAAATCTTTAATAAAATGCTGATAATATTCTACGAATCTCAAAAATGCTCTTAGTTCTATCAAATTGGTTGGTACTGGAAAGTTTTTTACTATTACAATCTTATCTGAATCCGTTTTGATACCATCTTTGTTCACCATATGTTCCAAAAACTTGAGCTCTGTTTTTTCAAAGAAGCATTTGTTGGCATTTAGTTTCAATTCTGCTTATCTGAGTTTTTTAAATACTTGTTGGAGATAATGCAGATGATTATCAAATGTTTTTGAGAACACATTTGTGTTATCCAAGTATATGACTACTGATTTCCATAATAGTCCAGTATAGACAATTTCTATGAGCCATTGGAATATTGCTGAAGCATTTATTAGGCCAAATAGCATTACTTCGAATTCAAAATTCTCTTTCTGTGTTGTGAAAGCTGTCTTTTTTTATCCTCTGGTTTCATGGCTACTTGTCAGTAACCATTGTCTAAATCTAGTCTTGAAAACTATTTTTTTTCACCAAAAGCATTAAACAGTTCTTGGATCTATGGTGTTGAGTAGCTGTCTTCTTTTGTCACTCCATTTAGTTTCCAATAATCCACACAAAAGCAGATTTTTCCATTTTTCTTATGAACTAGCACCACTAGTGATGACTATGGGCTTATTGATGGCTGAATTAGCCTGTTGTCAAGCATCCGATTGATTTCTTGACAAATGATCTCATGGCTAGCTGGTGGTACTTTGTATGCTCTCTGTTTAATTGGCATTACATCTCTAGTCTTGATCTAATGTTGGATAATATCAGTTCTGCCAAATTTATTTTCACTAGCAAAGATGTTATTGAAATTGTTGAGTAATATTTTGAGCTGTATACATTGAAGTGGGTCTAGATTTCCCAAATTCATCTGTTCCAATTGTTTTGGTTGAAACAGATAACATTTTTCTCGTTTATAGATTGTTTGCAATGTAATATCTACATATCTACACAGTTGTGAAAAATCTGAAATGGTGTCTGGCAGTTGATCTTCAATTTCAGTGGTTAAATATTCAATGATAGTTCCTTCTGGTATCTTGATGATATCTTTCATGTTGTTGTAAATGGGAATTTTGATGTGACTGTGGTTCTTGGCTGATATGTGTAAATTGACTAATTCAATTTTTCCTGATTCACAAAGTTTTGTTTCTGTCTCAAAAATCTGAACCTGATTCTTCACTTTTTTTCCTATTATGATCATGTATCTGTCATATGATAGAATAAAGATTGATTGACAGATGAAAATAATTTTTCTCTTGTTAATAACCTCTCTTTCTGTTATATTGATTGATACATCTATTTTACTCATTGATCCAAATCTCTGTATTTTTTTAGTTATAATCCCTAATTTTTTCTTGTTTCTCACTAATACTAACTGAGCTATTTTTACCAGAGGTAGGAATATTGCCTGTGCTATTTTTTTGTTTGGATCTATGATATATGCTTTTTTTGAATCATTTTGTAGCATAGCAATAATGTTTTCTACATATCTTGCATCAATTATTTCTTCTCTGATGTTGATTCCCTTTTTGACTAAGCTATTTTTAAATGCTAACTGTACCATTGTTGTTGCTGGAATTTTCAGTGCTATTTTAAGATCAATGCAGGTGCATAAATGAGGTTCCAATTTGATGAAATTTTTTCCTAGATATCTTAGATCAAACCCTGCATCAGTATCATGTACTCATTCTGGTATAATACCTTCATTATTATTGCTGTACTATCTAAGTTCTTACTCCTTGAAGAGATCAGGAAGTGTGATGTATGTTTTGGGGTTTGAATCAGAGTCCAAATTATTATTAAATTTGTTGCTATCTTGAGTGGAACTGGAACTGTTGTTTTTATTATTATTATTGTCGAAGTTTAAATCAGAATTGAAAATTGATTCCAATTCTAATGCACAGTGGCTGATTGGTTCGTCCTTCTCTGGAATTGTATAGATCATGTGTGGTGGTAAATTGTAAATAAGGTCACACTCATTACAATATTGGAAATCATATAAGATCAACCAGTAGTTACATAGTCTTGTGTTTATTTCTTTCAACTGTTGTTCCTGTTCTTCTCTAGTGGGTGCTAATTTCTGGTAGTGTTCATGAAATTGTTCTGGATTCAGAAGATTTATAACTGGTTCTGGGTTCCAGTCAAGTTCTATGGGCTTTGAGAGATTATTTTTGATCATTTTTATTTTTTCTGGTAATGCTCCTTCAATTTTGGCGAGAGTTATTTACCAAATTTTGTTATTGTCATGTGGACAACCATCCAAGCATTTAACTGTTTGTCTCCAAATAGCATCTATGGGCATTCTCTTTCTTATTCAGTCACTTATGAGAATCATGTACTAACACAATTCATTGCATGTTCTTTTTCTTCCAGGAATGTTATTCCACATTTCTTCGTCAAAAAGAGTTTTTCCACAAGCCAAGCATAGTTTATTATTTCATTTTTCTTATCATTTTGGGCATCCAAACCATTTTATAACACATGGGCAACAATAGAATTTTGTTGCTATGGAGTATTTCTTGTCATTGCCACAGCATGTGCCCATTAATGACAATTTCTTGCCACAATCTATGCATATCAATTTTGGTTGGTGATAGTTAGATGGTAGTAATGAAGAGTAAATGTATGGGCTATAAGTGGTGGTTGGTGTTAGATCTTCTTCTTTTTCTTTCCTTTTTTCCTTATTGTTATCTTTTTTCTACTTCCAAGTTGTTAATTCATCTTGATCATCATTGGTTACTCAGGCTTGGTTGGCATTCCAAATAGGTTCTTCTTTTTATTTTCATTTTCCTTTGTCATCTTAAGAGAGTATTAGTGGTAGCTTATTGTAATTTTTATTGGCCCAGAACACTTAATAGACTTCCCAGGTAGGTTTCTCTTTTTCTTCCTTAAATTTGATCAGTGATGCTGGTGGGGTGGTAGTTTTGAAGTGGCCACACATGGCTGGTACATGTGTGTGTCAACTGTCCTGGCTAAGTTGTAGTTCCTGCATGGTCCAGTCAAGCATTGCATTGGTTTTGGATAGCCAGTCATTACCAACAAGTGCTTAGTACTGGGTTGCTTCCATTACAAGAACTTTGATGAGTATGATGATGCCGTTAATTTTAATAGGTAAGTTGTCTATCTCACTAATCAGAGTTTTGGTTGCTCCATCAGCTGTAATGATTTATGCACTAATAGCTTGATTAATTTGGTGACTTAATTGGTCCATAAGTTGTCTTGTAATGATGCTGCCAGCTGATTCACTGTTTAGAATCAGTTTAATGGAATAGCCATTAACTTTGGCATCTATGTACATGGTGGTAATAGGTTTTTTTTCAAGAGCAGTTCCATTAAATAATGGCGTGGCTGACAGTTCCTTGAGTTCAAACAGGAAGATGGCATCCAGTGATTTGTTCTCAGTAATGGTAGCTGGTGAAATGTTGTTGGTAAGTATTGGTTGTTGGTTGGTTTCCAGATTATTGGGTTAGGTGTCTTTTGGGTTAACCAGGAGACTTAAATAATGTTGAAAATTTGGGTTTTGGGCATGCTCAGTTCTTGAATTCTGAGAACATGATTCTGTTGGTTGGTGAGAGGAGCTGGGAATCAGTTGGTAAACAACCATTACTGATCTCCAATTTTGATTGATTTTCAATTTAAGGTTTCCTGATGTCATTTAAGCTGGATTTGATGGCAGTGTTTGAACTGCAAGTGTCTGATAAATTATTTGTGGCTGCAGTGGTTGATATATTACTGGTGGCTGCAGTTGATAAGCTGGAGGTTGATATACAGGTAGTTGATATATTGGCTGTTGCATCATTGGCAGATAAGTTGGTTAATATGGTGCTAGATTGGGTTGGTAATTCAGAGTTAGAAACCAGTGATCAGAACTTCAATATTGATTTTCTGATTGTTGGTTATCTATTCTTAAACTACAGTTCATTTTTAAATGCTCTTGTTTACCACAGTAGTGGCAAACACATGTTTCCAGCTGTCACTGTTAATTGGTTGAAAATGATGGACACGACTGATTCTGAAAACGATTTGTATTTCCTTGATTATTATATTGTTGTGGCAGTTGATAGATTGCTTGATTGTTAGCTAAGTATTCCTTTAATTTTTGGTTAATAGAGTCACTGAATTGTTTCAACTTAAAATTCAATTCAGATGATCTATTCATCACTAGATTGACAGCTTGGGTGTAATTAGCTTCAAGTTCAGCTGCTTTAAAATCTCTGGCATTTGTAACAGCAGCTTGAAGATCTACTGGATGCATTGAACATATGCATTAAAGGATACTACTGCACAATTCACAAATGAACTGGTTTAGAATCTGAGACACTGTAAAATAGTTAGCTTGGATTGCTTGGATTTGGTGTAAGTTTCTGTGGAAATGTCTTAAGTAAGTGGTAACTGCTTCAGTTTCTCCTTGCTTAATTGTGGTGAAGGTGTTGGCCAGGCAATTAATACTATTATTATTACTGAAATATCTTAGGAATGCAACTTTAAATTCTTAGAATGTTTGAGGTTTGGCAACTAAACTTTGATACCACAAGTCAGTAGTATTCTGTAAGAAATAAAAGATGACTTAAAGTGCTCTTGTGTCATTCCATCCATTGGCTGTAATGGTTTTTTCAATGTTATTAAGCCATATTTGGGTGTCATCTTCTTCACCAGTGAATTTCTCGAGTTTTGCTATTGGAGCGTAGGCCATTAAATCCAAGTTTGGTTGTTGAAATTGTTGTTGCAGCTGTTGAAGCAGCTGTTGTCATTGTTGGGGTGGTTAAAATGACTGCTGTTAAATCAGTTCAATAATTGGTTTAATTGGTGATTGATCGATAACAATTACTGGAGGTAAGTTTTGCTAATTAATTGTTTTGGAGTTTGTATTGTTCAGATTTTAAGAAGTTTGAAAGTTTGGAGTTTCAATTTCCAGATTTTCTAAGTTTGGATCTTGCTGAGTCTGAAAGTTCAGGGTTTCAATGTCCAGGTTTTCCAAAATCAGTTTTTGGTAAGTAAGTTTTTGATCTTTGGCTTCTTCTTTTTCTTTTTTTTCTGATTCTGTTATCTCCCAGGGACTTGCATTTCCGAAATCTGGTTGAGGTGGCAGTAATCAGAATTCTGATGGCATTGACGATCGCAATTTAAATTCTTTAAAATAATTGCCATAGGTTCTTAGTAATTCTGTTTTCTTTTGTTTACTTTGGAATGGGAGTTATCCAAATGTTGATATTCATTTGATGTGGATGCACCTGTTGATAAGATGTTAATGGCACTTCCTAGTGTATAATGATATGATGGATTGGTTGGTGATTCAACTCTGGTTTTCTTTCATGTAGGTGGTTGTATTTGTTTTGGTGTTACTGCTGGTGTTTGCAATTTTCCTTTGCCTTTGTCTGTGTAGGTGATTGGGAATTGTTGTTGTGTATATCTTTTAATGGATTGGTTTATTTCTCTGATAATTGGTGTGAAACTGTAGTTTCTTGGTAAGCTGGTATGTTGAAATAATTCTGTATAAAAGTTTTCTCTTGCAAATTCAATGTTAACTGTTTCTCCTAAGCAGTCTGTAATTTTATTATTAATGTAGAAGTTAAAGGCTGATTCTGCTGGGAAATGGTTGTTGTTTAATCCTAATTGTTGGCTGTATTGTTAAAACAAGAATTTGGCAAATCCTAAGTGATTTGCTTCTATGATTTCTGATTCTGTTACTTTTGAATGTTTGTTGCTGGTGCTGTTCTCTGTAGGATTATACCTCACAGGGAGCACCAAATGTTACCAGTAATTATTTGGGGTCTCAAATCAAATAACAAACTCATAACTTGGTGCTTGATTGGTATTCTGGTGTTGATATTTGAAGGTTTATTGTTCTGAAGGTTTTGGTATAGAGTTTTTTATATAATAGACAAAGATTTAATAGTTGTTTTTAGTAGCCTCCTGAAATCACAATTCTGTTGAATTTTTTTCTCAGCGTGGTGGCCAGTAATTCTTCTAGTAAGCTATCCTCAAATCTATAAGTGTTCTTTCTTTGTTTCATGGGTCTTTTACCAGTCCCTATGATGTTTTTATCTTAGCACTTTTAATGCTTAATCAATTAGTACAACAAAACAATAACAAAAGAAATAAAAAAAAAATAAAATAAAATAAAAAAAGAAGTAAAAGCAATTGCAAGTTAGTATCCCATCAATAGCCATAATCAAGAGCTATTGTTCCAGTGTGGTTAAGTATCAATTACTATTAACATGAAGTATTAATAGTAGAGAGTGAATTGAGATAGTGAATAATTATTTATTGGTATTTGTGGATGGAAGGTTGCTTAGATCAAATCTAAACTGGGAGGTTTTTAACTAAAAAATTCTGTTTTTTCTACTTCTAGCACTACTGTTATATATACATAATTGAGATTCCTCAATTCCTCAATTTTTCACACCAAGAATCCTGGAATTTCTTATTTACTATGGCTACTTCTGATTGGCTAATTTATATGCTAATATATTTCCTATATTTTATGAGTAATACCATATTTAATTGACACAAAGAAAAAACCATTCTATATTTCTTTTAAGTATATTAATTACAAGAAGAAGCTTTTATTTATAAGAGCTTGAGTTATGCCAGATAAAGACTACTGAATACACACCCATTATTACTGCAAACCATATTACTAAGGATCTTTTGGTTATCTAAAATGACAAGAAAAATAGAACAATAAACTATGTTTTGCTTGCAAAAAGACATTACTTGACAAAAGAATATGGAACAACATTCCTAGTTAAGAAAAAACATATGATGTATTATGTTAATACACAATTCTTATTAGCAATTAGATAAGCTAAGGAACACCTTTCAATGCTGTATAGAACTAAGCACTCTTATACTTAGACAGTTATCCACATAACAAAAACAAAATTTAACAAATAATAAAAGCCAAAATCAAAAACACTTTGCCCAGTAAAATATTAATGATTAAGAACAACCTACCAAAACCAGTTAAGAATATTTTTATTCTCAACTCAAACACATTTTTTAATATCCTAAGTGATCTAAAATAATTTTATGAATACTACCAAGACTTAGCATCTACTAAAAAAGAGCAAAAACAGTATTTAGAGCAGCTAAATACAAGACTGTATAAATATTGCTTAATTTCCAGTGACTTTAAATATTGTAATGATTGTGATCTTATTTACAATCTACTACCATGCATAATCTATTCAATTTTTAAAGAAAAAAAACCAATTAGTGAATGTGCATCAGAATCAGAATCGAGATTCAATTATGATCTAGACTTTAATGATGACAACAACAATAGGTCTAACTCCATTCAATATGGCAAAGACAATAACAATTCAAACTTCAATTATAATTCCAAATAATATATCACATTTCTAGATCTGTCAATAAAGCAAAAACTATAATGGTTCAGCAATAATAAAGAAAATATTATACCAGAATATACACATAATACTAATGCAGAATTTGATTTAAAATATTCAAGAAAATATGCCATAATATTAAAACCCAATATGCACACTTGTATTAATTTAAAAATAGCATTGGAAATTTTGGCAACAATAATGATTCAGTTAGTATTTAGATTTAGTTTAGCAAAAAAAGAAATTAATTATAGAAGAAAAATAATTGATGCAGAATATGTAAGAAATATTATTGCAATGCTACAAAATAATTCAAAAAACATATATAATTAAACTAAATAAAAAAATAGCATAGACAATATTCCTACTTTTAATAAAAATAGCTTAATTAATGCCAATAAGAACAAAGAAAAAATTAAAAATTACAGTCAAAGAGAAAAATAGATTCAAATCTACAGATAGAATAAATATATCAGTCAATATAGCAAAGAAAAAAGCAATTAATAAGGAAGAAATTATTTCCACTTATCAATTAATTTCTATTTTACTATATGACCAGTATTACTCATAAAAAAAACAAATATAGAAAATAGTAGATCAATAAAGAAGTAGTAGTTAGCATGTGAACACATTGTTCAGCAATGTGAAGCAATGCCAGAAATTACAACTATCATTCAGCAATGTAAAGCAATATTAGAAAATTAGGGCCCATCATTTAGCAATGTAAGCATTGTTCAAAAAATCATAGCACATTGCTTGGAAATGTGAGCAATCTTATAGAACATAAATTAGGTATATATAGTAGTAGCATTAAAAGCAAAAAGAACAGATCTCTCAGTTTAGATTCAATCTAAGCAACATTTTACATTACAATTATTAATAAATAATTATTTGCTATCCCCAAATTTACTTCTCACTATCAACTCTTTATGTTGATAGTAATTAATACTTGATCACATTGGAACAATAACTTTTGATCACAGCTATTGACAGGATACTAACTTGAATTGCCTTGGCTTATTTTCTTAAATCTTTGATTTTTTTTCTTTGTTATTTTCTTTGTTGTTTACTAATTTAAAAAGAATTCACATGCAGAGATACTGACATCAGGATATAGCATTGGTAAAAGACCCAAAAATAAAGGTAAACACTTAGAATTGAGGATATCTTACCAAGAGGATTACTGGCCATTACACTGAAAAAGAAATTGATGAAACTGTGATTTCAGAAAGCTACAGATAAAACAATCAATTAAATCTTTGTCTATTATACAAAGGACTTAAACACAAAATCTTCAGACCACAAAAATTTTCAAAAACTGACACAAATCATTCAATAAATTGAGCACCAAGTTACAGATTTGTTATTTGTTTTAAGACCCTAAATAATCACCTGTAATACCAGTATATGTTAGTAATAGAAAGAAAAATAAAAGACCAGTCCCAGATTTTTGAAGCAAAACCAACTATTTGTGAATCAGAAAAGATTGAAATTACCAATATCTATATACCAGCCAAGAACTATAAACACATTAAAATTTCCATTTACAATACAATTGAAAATACCATCAAAATACCAAGCAGTATCACTATCAGATACTTAAGCACTGAAGTTAAAAACCAACCACCAAACATTATTCCAGATTTTTTACAACTGTGCAGATATGTGGATATTATATCACAAACTATATATGGACAAGAAGAATGTTATTTGCTTTAATCAGAACAAGTGAACCAAATAAACTTGGGAAACTTAGATCTATTTCAACATATGCAGCTCAAAATGCTATTTAACAATTTTACTAATATTTTTGCCAGTAAAAACAAATTTGGCAGAACTGACATCATTCAACATCAAATTAAAACTGGAGATACTATGTTAATCAAACAATGAACATACTAAGTACTACTAGCAAATCATGAAATCATTTGACAAAAAATCAACAGAATATTAAACAACAGATTAATTTAACTATTAATGAGTTCATGGTCATTATTAGTAGTATTAGTTCAGAAGAAAAATGAGAAAATTTGTTTTTGTGTAGATTACAAAAAACTCAACAGTATGACTTGTGAAGACAATTATCTAACTCCACAAATTCAAAAATTATTCAATGTATTTGGAAGAAAAAAATGGTTTTTAATATTAGATCTAGACAGTGATTATTGGCAAATAACCATAAATCCAGCTGATAAAAAAAAGACAGTGTTCACAACCAAAAAAAAAGAACTTTAAATTTAATGTTATGTCTTTTGGCTTAATAAATACTCCAGCTACCTTCCAATAGCTGATGGAAATTTTCTATACAGAATTACTATAGAAATCAGTAATAGTCTACTTAGATAACATTAATGTATTTTCAGAAATATTTGATAATTATCTCTACCATTTTCAGCAAATTTTTAAGAGATTAAGAAAAGCTAAATTGAAATTGAACACAACTAAATGTTTCTTTGAGAAAACTAAACTCAAGTTTTTGGAACATATTATGAGCAAAAATGGCATCAAAATAGATCCAGATAAGAGTGAAAATATCAAAAACTTTTTAATACTGACAAATCTCACAAAATTAAGAGCATTCTTGAAATTTGCTGAATACTACCACTGTTTTATCCAAAACTTTTCCAAACTGGCTCAACCACTTTACCAGCTCCAAGCAAAAAATGTAAAATATAAATGGACTGAAACTTAACAAGCAGCTTTTAATATCTTAAAAAAAAAGCTTATTTAAGCACCAATACTGATCTATCCAGATCATAGCAAATTATTCATTATTACTACTAATATATCTGATTAAGTATTAGAGCAGTATTATTACAAAAAAAACCAGATAGAAGAAAACATCCAGTAGCATATGTTAGCCAAAGCTTAAGCCTAGTCAAAAAAAATTATGAAACTTTAGCATTAGAACATTTGGCTATTTATTGAACTGTTATCAAATGGAAAAAATACTTAAGTCAAAAGTTTGATGTGTACACTAATCACAAAGAATTGACATCAATTCAGAAACAAAAATTTGCAGACAATTGTTATGCAAGATAAAAAATAAAACTATTACTATTCAATTATATTATACATTATAAAAAGGGAAAAAAAACAGAAATGCTAATGGTTTATTGTAAATAAAACAAATTTAAGAACATTTTAACCCAAAAATATAACAAAAAATGAACACACAAAAATATTAACAATTCTAACATTATATTAATACTTAGCAGTTTAAGAAGAAATTATCTCAAAAAGAACAAAACAACATAAACAACAATCAAAATATTTTATTACTTATCAAAATATATTATACTAGAAGAACAGAAAATATTCAGATTAGCTACTTAAAGTTATCACAGAACCAGAAAAAAAAACAATACTATTCAACATGCATTTAGATCCAACAACAAAACATTTTTATAAAGAAGCAGCCATAAAAAAAACCAAAAAAAAATACTATTGGTTATCAATGTATTCAGATATCATTTAATACGTTTAAAATTGTGATGCTTATTAGAGAAAAAAAGGAACAAAACCAAGTAAACTACTAAGACCAATTAAAGTAGAACAATTATTTAATCAAATTGGAATTAACTTAGTTAGACTATTAACAATAACCAGTAAAGGCAACCAATATATAACAGTAGCTATGGACTATTTTATAAAATGGCCAGAAGCAAAAACAATCCAAAAAGCAGATACAGAATCCATAGCCAAATTTGTTTACCAAAATTTAATTTGTCAGCATGAATTTCTAAAAAAATTATTATCAAATCAAAGAACTCATTTTGTAAACAAAACATTAACAGAATTAAGTCAAAGATTTGGAATTAAAAAACCATTATCATTATTATATTATTTATAAACAAATAATTTAGTAGAAAGGTTTAATAGAAATTGTATAAAATAATAACAAAATTCAGCCAAAAAAACCAGAATAAATGAGATTTGTTTATATCATCAATACTTTTTGCTTATTGGACAATAAAGCAAGATACCACACAAGCAACATTATTTGAACTTGTTTATGATGGAACAACAATATTATCAGTTAAAATAGACATTAACACATATTTAACAAAACCAATAACAGAAGTTAACTTCCAAAAAACATTGCTAAAAAAAATGTATAAACTAATAGAAATATTAGAAAACAAAAGATAAAAAGCAGCTAACAACATTCAAAAGTTACAAAAAAAATGACATAACCAATTATCAAATAAGCCAGTTGAATTTAAGATTGAAGACAAAGTATTTTTATATTGTACTAAAGTAAAAAAACAATGGAGTGGAAAATTTGATCCCAAATGAAATGGACCATTTCACATTAAAAAAATTCTAGAAAATAAAGCTTATAAACTAAAATAAGACAACAAAATCTTAGCTAAAGCAGCACATAGAGATTGACTAAAACCATATCACAATATAGCATTAACATCTATCAATAATATTCTACAACTGAAAGTACAAAGAATATTAGTCAAACCAAATAAGATTCTATAAGATCTAGAACCAATTATTATCATCAAAGCAAACATGTTAAAGTAATTTACTATAACAGTATATAAGAAACCAGCATGTGCAAAAAAAAAAACAACAACAAAAAAAAATAGAAATTACTAACAACATCTACTCACTCACACAACAACTATTACAATTAATTTAACAACAGAAATCAAGCTTAGAAATCACTATTAATAAACACATAATTTAATACAAAGACAAGAAAATAATGCAAAAAAACCAAATCAAAGAGTAATATTATAAACACTACACTTTTGGAAACACTATAAATAAGATAATAAGAAAGATAGAAAAAACATTAGAAGATTCAAGAATACTAATACCAGAAGAAAAATAAATCTTAGAAATTGAAGCCAATAGATACAACAAAATCCAAAAAACTTTTGTTACTATTAGTTGGGACAACAATTAAGTATTAAAAACTTATATACTGACAAAACAAAAAGAAAATTTAATTCAATTTAACTATAACAAATTAAACAAATTGTTAAAAAAAACAATTTATTTACATATGTAAGAGCTATTTACTGACTATAAATGGAATTTCGAAACAGACTAGAAATATTACTACATCCAACAATAGATATTGTAACAATTAATTAATTGGAAAAATTAATCAATACCCAATTTGAAAAATTACAAACCAAAATTACAAAAGCAATTCTAAAAAAAGAAGTTATAGAGTTAATTCAAGAGAAAAATTTAGAAAGTTTAGAAGATTTTGATGGAGCTCAATATTAAAAAAAAGAGAATAATGTTACTTATAGAAATTAGAAATATTATAGTTAAAGGAATAGCCAATCAAAAGTAGATGTAATAACAGAAGAATTTTAGGATTCTTCTAAAGGAATTACAAGGTTCCAGAATCCCAGAATTCTAGAATTTTTCACAAAAAATTGCAGGATTCCAGAATTCCTCTAAAGAAATCACAAGATTTCTAGAAATATAATACTGACTATGTATATATAGCAATAGTATTAAAAGTGAGAAAAGACAAAATCCAGTTCTAGTTTAGTATTTCCTTTCTTATCTATTAATTACCCCTCACTTTATAGATAGTTAATATTTATTGAAGTAAATTTATCAACAGAATATCAAATAAAAACATACTTATTATCATCCAACTTATGTTGTTATTATTTGTTTGAACATTTAACTACTTTTCTATTTATTAATAATTCATATTAATAATATCTAACATTTAACCATACTGAAACAGTAACTCTTAATTACAACTATTAATAAGATATTAAATTTTTTTTTCTTTATTTTTGTTTATTTATTTTTTTTATTTTTTTTTATTTTCTTTTCTGTCTTTATTTTTGTTGTTAATTTACTAATTAATTAAAAAAATTAATGTGTAGAGTACTGACATCAAGATATAGTACTGGTAAAAAACTCAGAAATAAGAATAGACACTCGAAATTGAAGATAACTTATCAGAAAATACTGACCACCAAGCTGAAAAAAAATTTGACAGAATATAAATATTCCGGAAAGTAATAGACAACAAAATACATTAACTCAAGAGTTAGAAAAACACTAAAAACATCACCAAAGAATATTACCATTGAATTTTTGTCTATTATACAAAAGACTTAACCAAAACTTTCAAATATTACCAACAATATTAGCTATTAAGCACCAAGTTACAAGTTTGTTATTTATTCTAACCATTTAAATAATCATCTGTAATATCATCTTACTTTTTGTTTATACTTGCTTAAATGTTTTTAAGCCATACAAAGATAAATAATAAAGAGTTTTATTGAAAAAATTCTTTGGTAAATCAGCTTTTACTTTTAAATTTTTCTTAATTAATGTATTTTATTTGTTATATATACATTTCTAAAGACAAAACTGAATTGAGTTCTATAACTAACAATAGATTGCAGTATAGCCAAGACCAAATAAAAAAACTATTTGTTCAAAAATAGTTTTTTTTAAGACCATATTGGCAAAAAAATCTGATATTCAAGTAAGTTTTTATTAAACTAGATTTAAACAAATTTTTAGAAAACAAAAAAATACTTAAATACCTATTAAACTCTTTTTTTGTGCAATGAAAATAAGTAGATCACTTATTAACAATAAAACATTACTGATTTTTTGATTGATAGAGATGATCACAGTTTTTTTTATTGTTAATTGAAATATTATTAATATTAAAAAACTTACTAACAATATTTAAAATATATTAAGTAGCAGTTTAACTACTCTTTATTTAAATTGTGTTATTAATAAAAACACTAACTATTAGATAAAAAGTCAATTCAGCTTGGTTTTTGATCTTATTAATTTTAGCAACAAACTTAATATTAATAAAATAACTACATAAGTTCTTATGTCTTTTAATTTTACATAAAAAGAAATCATAAAAAATTTTTCAAAGCAAAAAGAAGAAAACTTTACTGTAATTCAGATTATTATATATTTTGTACTTATTCATAAATTCATAATTTGTCATAACCAATTAATTCTATTATTGTGAATATTATCAAAGAACCTAATAAATTGCTTACATATTTTATCTAAACCAAACTATTTTTTAAATAAAGTTAGTCAACAAAATTATAAGTTTTTTATATGTTTTATAAGATCAGCCAAAGTTTATAATTTTTTTTTAATGCATTTTCAATTATTAAGCCCACTGTAAAGACTAAAAACTAAGTAATAATGTCTTTTAATACAGAAAAATTGTTATCATAAAAAACATTAAATCTATTATAGACCACTAAAATCTTATTAAAAAGTATTTTAAAAAAAATTTTGAACAGTTTTAATTAAAGCAATTGGCTTAGTATTGGTTAAAATATTTTTTTATTTATAAGATTTAGGAATTATTAATACTTAAGCCTCTTTCTAAGATTGGAGTACAAATTTACACACCAAACAAGAATTTAAAACATCCAAAAACATTTTGAAAACCAAAGTATCACAATGTTTTCAAAGCTTATTAGTAATATTAAACAAACCAGTGAACTTTTCATTAAGCAAATTCTTAATTATCTGTATTATATTATTATAAGCAATAGTATTTATAACACCAGAAAAAACATTATTATCTACATAAGCCAACAGCAAATATTGATAATATTACTAGTCAAAAACACTGTTTAAAACTAACTTTTTTCTTATCCAACTTTTTATTATCACATTAATCTTAAATTTAATTTCTTTAGAATTCAAAATCAATTTATTATAACAACCAAATAGTCTAAAACTATTTTTTAAAATAGATACTTTAATATACTTCTAATTATATAGCTTTTATTGACAGCAAAGCTTTCTATACACTTGTTAATAGCAGATTTAATATTTAATTCCTTAGTTCTTAGTAATTCAGCAAACTTAAAAGCATGATAGAATTTTCTTACACCAGAAAAAACAGATCTTATATTATTAAAATTAGCATCAAAGTTTAATAAAACTTAAATATTTGAAGTTTTATTACCATCCAAAGATATTTATTATCTTATCAAAGAAGCAAGTTCATTATTAAGCTCTATACATAAAAACTTAGCAATTTTTCAACATCAAAACTTCCAATTTATAAAACTTAAAAAATTTTCTAGTAAAAATACCATTATAATTCTTGAACTATTTTTTCATAAACACTTTATTGGTTAATAGACACACTATTTTATAAATAATATTGTTATAAATTGAAGTAACAAGCTAATAGATAGCAAAAGAGAACAGAATTGTAGGATAATAGAATTAATTAAAAAGGATTCAGCTTTAAAAAGCAAATTAAATAAGTATAGATTTAATATATAAGATCAATCTTATAAAATATTTTAGTTACTATTTTTTTCAAAAAATAACCAGAGAATCTAATAGTAAAAAAATAATTTGTATTGTTAACAAATAATAATACACTGGTATAATTCTATGCTTTACATTAGCACTTTTAGAATTTGATATTAGATATACTTTTTAGTCATGTTTTATTTAATAATTTTTAAATATTACAATTATACAAGTCAAGAAAAGAGTAGATAAATGCCAATAAGTAATCTTTTATTTCAAGATGTTAAGATACTTAAAAATAAGAAAAAAAAAATAAGCAATAGAAAAAAAATTAAGATAATAGTTGTTATTTTATTTATTCTTAATCAATTGCTATATGTTTTTCTATATTTGAAAGACTCATTGCTTATATAGCTATTAAAAGTGGTTAATAATTACTATTTAAAAATAGGATGGCTAATTATATAACATCAGTAACTAATACATGTGATAACTAATAAAAACTATGAGTTTTAATCATAATATTATTTTCTTTAAAAAGATTAAGTTTCAGTAAAATTAAACTATTTATGAGATATTTTATTTAAAAGATTTTATCTAACTCAAAACTAAATAGTTTGGTAAAGTTTTTGTGGATAGAATGTATAGTACTTAAAATAAAATAAGCTTTGTATCTAAAAAACCAAATTTTTGTATAAAAGTTTTGGCTTTTTTTGCAATGATTAAAACTCTTAAGACATTTAACTATATAATGCCCAAAATTTTTACTTGTATCTTTAAAGTTGTTTTCTTTATAAGCTATATATTTTTCATAATTTCACCAAGGTGACCATAGAGCTTTAATTGTCTTCTATATAACAAGTTTTTGTCTATGAACAAAATTTTTTTAATTATTTTTTCAATTGTAATAGAAGGTATAAGTATCATTGTTGTTATACTTTTTAGCAAATATTTATCTATTTTATTATCAATTCTTCCCCTTTTGATAATAGTTTTCTTTGGTTTAATAACAATATATGTTTTATTGTTATCAGTTATGGTAGTTTGTTTTCCAATGATTAGAGTAGCATTTGGATAATTTTTGATTTAATACTTATAAAAAGTATAGAAAGTATTTTGAATGTTTTGATTTAGAAAATATTTGTTTATATTAATTGAAGATACTTCTGTTTTGGGAAAAATGCATTTATTTGTATCTGATTTTTGTTAATTATTTGAATTAATATTACTACAACAAATAACTAATTAGGTTGTTTGTAATATTTTTTAAGTTGTGTATTATGAACAAAGTAATTATTAAAGATTGTTCTATATTGATCTTATAAAATATATACCATTGTTTTTTCTATTGGCTAGAAAATTTATTACCATAAACATTGTTTCTGTTTAAATAATATTCTAAAATTAAGTCACCAATACTTAAGAAAAGTGTTTTATAGATTTTTTTCTTTTTAAGCTTTTTTTGAAATTGCTTTATCTTTTCAAAGACAATTATTTATGTTTTTACTAAGAAGTCAAAAATAGTACTAAGTCTTTTTTACAAAACATCTTTGTAATTTCCTATTATTATTTTTTTAAAGAATATTGTTTCAATATTAGTTTTTATTTGTAAAGTTGCTATTTATTCATAAAGTAGATAAAAAGATTTATAACTTGTTATGTTATAATTCACAGTTCTATAAGCAAACAAAGCTAAAGATAGTACTTTGTCTTATAAGTTTGTTTCTTTACTGGTTTTGGTTAAAGTTTTATATAGAGTTTTATTGAAATATTCTATTAGACCATTTATTTAAAAGTAATAAAAAAAAAGAGTTTATGACATATTCTCATTTTTCTACAAAGTTTTTTAACCAGAGTACTAAGAAAAGCTTTTTTTTTGTTAAATAAAAGTTTTTTAGAGCAGCCATGATAACAAATTATATTTTTATAAATAAAATTGGCAATAGAAACTACTGTTTGATCAAAAATAGCTCTTGCTTTTACTTATTTTGTAAGATAGTTGGTAGTTGTAATAATATATTTGTTGCCATTAGAAATTATTGTTAAAAATCCAACAATATTTATACTAATTCTGTTTAAATAATTAATTAACTGAAATTGAATGAATATTTTTCTTGTAATTGGATTTTTCTCTTTTTTGATAAATATTACAGATTTTAATGTACTCAACAATATCTTTTTCTAAGATAAATCAATAATAGCAAGCTAAAATTTTCTGAATTGTTTTTTTTTAAAAGTGTCTAGCTAATAAATTAGTATATATGTTGTAAATTATAATTTTTTTTTCTTCAAATCTGATGACTCTTTGGAAACAGTCAGAATTTTTTTTATTTTTTTTGTAAAATTGATTCTGATGAATCAAATAAAAATTTAATTGTTTGTGCAAATGTTTTTTTTGTTGTTAAATGTAATCTAATGGGTATTGTTCTTTATTCAAAAATTTTATTAATGTAAAATAGTTGTTCAAGTCTATTATCATATTTATTTAAAAAAAAGTTACTAATAATTAAGTTGATTTGGTTTAAGAAGATTATACTATTATTGGATAATAAGTTTAAAGAAAATGTTGGCATTTTGATAATTAGCTCTTTTGTAATATTGTATATCATAGTTAAATTTATTTAAGTAGAGTATTCAGTAAGTTATTCTTTTGTGTTTTAGCTTTTTTTTGTTGTGTAGTTAAATCAAAGCTTGATAATCTGTTATTACTAAGAATTTTACACCAAAAAAATATTTATCTCAGTAATTAATAGTCTAAACTACTGCTAAGCATTCTTGCTTAGTAATTGAATAGTTTTGTTCTGCTGGTAAGAGTGTTTTATTAACATATGTTATTGTATGTTTTTTGTTATTTTTATTTTTCTGTAAAAAAATAGCATTAAATCTATATTTAAATACATCAATATGAAAAATAAAAAGTTAATCAAAATTAGGTTGTATAAAAATAGATTCTGTAACCAATTTTTCTTTCAAAGTTTTAAATGCTTTTTGTTGATATGTACCCTAGTAGTAATTGACATTTTTTTTTAGTAACTGATTAAAAAAAAAGATGATTTTGGAGAAATTTTTAACAAATTTGCAATAATAAGAGACCAAACCAAGAAAAAAGCATAGTTTATGAACATTTATTGGTTGTTTAATATTTTGGACTTTTTTAATCCTAACTAAATCAGAAAAAATTCTATTTTTTGTAATAAAATAACCAAAAAACTGTGTGGATTGTTGTTTAAAAAAAAACTTAATTGGATTAATCTTAAGACCAACATTTTTGAGAAAATTAAAAACTTTTTACAAGTGTTTAAAATATTCATCTCAGGTTTTTGAGTATATTATTATATTGTCCAAGTAAATTAGAACAAAGTTTTTTTTTATTGATTTAAATACTTTGTTCATTAAGCATTAAAAGGTAAAAGAAGCATTAATAAGACCAAAAGGCAAGACTGTAAATTTATATGTATCATACTTGATAATAAAGACAGTTTTTTTTTGCTTTCTGAATTCATCTCTACTTGTCAGAATTCAGCAGTTAAGTCAATAGTTGAAAAGAAAGCAGCACTATTGAATTTGTTTAGTATTGTATCAATTTTGCAAAGTGGATATATGTCTCTTATAATAATAGCATTTAATTAATAATAATCAACACAAAAATATAGGGTTTTATCTTTCTTAAATATTACTACAACTGGAAAAACTTATTCACTCTTGGTTTTTTGTATGAATCCAAGATTTTTTATTCAGATTATCTCTTTTTTAATAAACTTATCATTGCATTAATTGGACTAATAAGACTTCAAATAGATTGGGCAAGTTTTTTTGGTGGTAATAATATGTTGTATTATATAAATTCATTTAGAGATATCACTTTCTTTTGAGATAACTAGACTATTTCTAGTCCACAGATTTTCAATATCTACTTTTCTTTCTTTAGAAAAAGGTTCTCTTTGTTTTATAATTAGTAATTGGATTTTAGATAGTTCATTTTTAAAGGACTTCTGTACTTTTTTTAGTTTTTTTCTAGATATTAAACTAATTGACTCCTAATCTTTGTAATAAATTAGACAGAACTTGCACTTATTACTAGAAAAATACAAAAGTTTATTGCACCAGCACCTGGCACAAAAACCATGCCACCAATAGCTGTATTTTGCTTTCTTGTCAGATTTTCTATCAAAGGTTCTTCTGAGAATATCATCATAGAGCCAGCAAATTATTTTGCCATTTACCACAATTCCTTTTTTGTTAGTTTTAACATTGTCTAGTAGCTTGCCATTGCTGGTAAAGATGATATAAACAAGTTTAGCAGTTTTTCTTGTTCTTCTTAATTTTTTTTTTCATTACTCTTATCATTATCTGATTCATCTAATTGTTTTTTTTTGGCTTTGCTTGGGTACTAAAGGAGTTGTTCAATAATAGCACTTAACCACAATAGGCTTTTCACTACATCTGATGGTTAGTTCACAAAATTTATAGTCAAGTAAGACTTTGGCTTTCTTAAGCCACTTATTGCCAACAATTATGGTGTATTCTTTTGCTTCAAATACTTCTATGTTAGTTTTAATGCTGATGTCATTAATACAAACAAAAACAGCTTTGGCTATGCCCAGATCTTTTTTCTTGTTACCATGTATATTGGTCATAGACTAGGTTGAAGATTCATCAATTTTCTATTAATGGCTTTCAGGAAATGTTTAGCAATTACACTAACAAATGATCTACTGTCTAGAATCAAATCAATAAAGTAACCAGCCACTTGGGCTTTACAAATTAAAGGGGTAATATTGCTGTTATTAGCAAGTTCAACTTGGTGGAGATGTTTGTTGGTCTTTGGTGTTTTCTTTTTTGGTATTAATAATTTGCAAAAATCTTTTCTGAACTGTAGATGAGTTATTAGTTGGCCAAATGTAATGTGTGCTAGAGTCTCCATGAAATCTTTAACAATGGAATAAAAACCAGATTTCTGTACTATTTTTGGGAGTTTTAACTTTAAAGAATTCTTAAAAATTTTAGTTTTTGGTGGCTTTTTGTTATTAGCAGTTGATGTGAATGCTTTATTTGAATCCAGAACGAAATCAATCTTGGCCTTCTTTTTTTTTGTTGATTCAAAAGTGTTAATTACTAGTTCATCTATGTCATGATTATTATTAATTAAATTAAAAGCATAAAAGGGGTTTTTTTTGGATTGGCTTGCACTTTCACCCTTTGGAGGTGTGTTTACCAGTTTAAAGACTAATAAACAGTGGCTTCAACTAGAGGATCTTCTTTAAAGAAATTGATGTTGGCATAATTGGGTCTTTAATTGAGAATATTGTTATTAATGGTTCTATTATTTTGATTGTTATTGTTTTTAGGAACTGGAAAAGGCAATGGAAGATTGTTGCAATCTCTGAAGAAATGTTAAGTTAATTCACAGCAATAACACACAGATAGGTCATAATTTTGTTGTCTTTGATAAGAGGGTTGCTGGAGCTAATTAAAATGGAGTTCAAATCTGAATCTTTGGGTTTGTTAATTTTTTCTGACTGCTTAAGTTAAGGGCTTTAATAACTAGGCAAAATTGGCTGTAAGTTTATCTATCAATTGTTTATTAGGATTTGAAGTCTGGGCAGTGAAAGAAGTAACAGCTATTTGAGGAGCAGAAGCCATAACAGGAGCAGAAACAAAAACTAAAAGTGTAAATCTCAAGTGTATTCTTTGGTTGTTTTCAATTCGTTGAACAAATTCAATGGTCATATCCATTGTAAAATTGTCTTTTAGAGCCAGAAAAAGCCAAAGAGCATATAAAAAATCAGTTTTCAATTCTTTTGTAAAGGAGTGAATTTTCTGTTCTTTTGTCCAGTTTCTTTTAGAGTCTACTCATTTAATTAGTTTTTTAATGGCTTTGGCATACTTAATTACAACTTCACCAGGACTTTGGGTTTTTTTTTCTAATTTCATATGTTATTTTGAGATTAAAATAGAAGTTTTAAATTTAGTTTCAAGCCAGGTTGTAAAAAAAGTGTTTTCTTCTTTAGCATTTGTTAGTGTTTATCTAATGATTCTTTGGTAAGCACCAGCATTAGTTTTTTGTAAAAACCAAGTAGTAGAAGAGTCTTGGAAATAGCTACCAATGATTTGGAACTTATATTTAGCATCATATTAATTGGCAATAGCTGTTTTTTTAAAATCATTTAACTATTCAATTGGGTCTTATGCATTACCTCTAAATAAAGATAATAGTGTATTGTTTTTTTGCCCTAAAGCAGTTTGTATGTCTTAAAAGATGATTAAAATGTTTTGTTGCATAGGGTTATTAGCCATTGATTCAGAAGTAGCTGTTTGTGTGGAATGTTCTGATTTACTTAAGAAGAGATCAAAAACAGAAGCAGTTTGATAGCTTTTTTTTTTGTTTCAAAGGGTGTTTTAGCTAGCTAATGAGCAGCAATCCAAATGTGAATTTGGTAATTTAGGTATTTCAAATCAGGAGACTGTTGTTTAATGATTGTGAAATATAAAAGCTGATTAATACTGTTGTTTTTTTTTTCAAAGTTGTCTTTAAAATAAGTTTGGTCAAAGTAATAGGTTATATAAACTATGTAAATTTTAACTGAATGCTTATTCAAAAACCAGTTCTAAAAGTCTTGAAATTGTCTACTAGATTGTTTTTTAATAGAAAAACAAATCAAGCAGAAGGGCAAAGGATTAAGTTCAATAAAGTTTAGATTATTTTTGTTGTGTGCTTTAAAATGTTCTTCTGATTATTGTGGCAGATATAAATAATTACTTATACAATTAAAAACAAAGTAAATTTTAACAATCTTATAGAGAGCACCATTTTTATGTTATGAATTGGAATAACAAGTTAATGAAAAGAATCAAAAAAAATTCAACTTCAAAGAGCAAATTGAATAAGTATGGATTCAATGTGTGAAATCAGTCTCATAAAATATCTCAGTCATTATACTTTTCAAAAAATAACCAGAGAATTTAAAGGTAGAAAAATAGTTTGTACTGTTAACAAATAATTACATATTGGTATAATTTTATGCTTTATGTCAATGCTTTTAGAATTCAATATCAGATATCAAATATACTCTTTAGTTACGTTTTATTTAATAATCTTCAAATGCTTTAATTACACATTTTAGGAAAAGGATAAAAAATAACCAACAAGTAATCTTTTATTCCAAAATATTTAGATACTTAAAAGTAGAAAAAAAAATTAGCAATAAAAAAAAGATTAAGATAAAAGTTGTTATTTTATTTATTTAATTTTCTTGATTTCTAACATGTTTTGTTTTCTACCATGTATTTCTACAGCTAAGAGATTTATCACTTATATAGCTATTAAAAATAGTCAATAATTAAATTAATAACTAGATTAATGATTAAATCAATTATTAAGTCAATGATCAAGTTAATGGTCAGGTCATTGATCAGGTCAATAATTACTATCTAAAAATAGGATAGCTAATTATATGACATCAGTGGCTAATACATGTGATAATTAATAAAAAATATGGATTTCAACCATAACAATATTACCAGCTTTAAAACTCCAAAAACTTCTATTTATCTTCTTATTAGAATTATTTCTTATTAATAATGCTGTTATTTAAAACATTTTTTCTTTTTTTTTTTCTGAATAAAATATTTTTGTTGGCAATTTCAGAACCAAAATTTTTAACAGTCTTCTTTATAACAGCAATACTAAAACCAATAACAGTCTCATATTTAAGCAAGAATAGTTTAGATATATTAACTTAAATAATTAAAAAAAAACTAAAAAAACTTTTTTATCAAAATTAAGACTTTTTGATAATTATTGGAATAGACAAAAGAAAGAAGTTTTTATAATTCTTTTTTTATTTGATTTTTTATAATTTTATTTATTTTAAATTTAATAATACCAAAATCTAAAAAAATTTTTATATTAAATATTTAATAAATATAGCTCAACTATTATCTAGTATTTTAGAACAAATTAAGTATTTCAAGATAAGTATAGTTTATGTACTTTTTATATGTAACCAACTACTCAGCCAGTTCAGACTACACTATATTGATAACTTACAAAAAAACTTGTCTAAAATAGATATTTTTTGAACAATATTAAACAAAGTAAAACTATTAGAAACCAATCTAACAAATCACTTAGCTGTTTTTATAAGACTAGACTTAATTTCAAAAGATTCAAATTTCAAAGTGTTATTAACTCACTGAATACCTTATTATTTACTCCAACTGAAACTCCAGAATCATCAAACATATTAACATTTTCCATATTATACTTTGTCTTTAATACTACCACTTTTCTTTTTAACTTACTAACAGTTTTGCTAAAAGCATTCAAATACACCATAAGCTTATTAATCTTGTTTTCAAGCTTGCTGCTTGACATAAAATTATTTTTAACAAATTATTCAAAAGTAGTTACCAATATATTAACAAACTTAACAATAAATACAACCAAATTAGATTTTAAAAACACCAGCCAAAACAAAATCAGAGATTTATTTTCAATCTTAAAAGAAAAAGTAAAGGTCACCAATGAAGAGAATTCAAAAAAATCCAGAGAAACAAACACTTTAGCATAAGACTTTGTATTTACAAAACATAAAACAAACACTTGAGAAAAAAAGGCAAAGAAATCTTATATTTTACAACCAAATAGCTTATTTCTTAACATCTGAAACAGTGTTAACAATCAGAAATTTTTTACTAAATATAACACTTTTTTAATGTATTAGTTTTAATAATAATAATATTCAAATTAACTTAAAATCTAAACATAATTAAAACAAACCAGAAATAATGACCAAAATTAAGAAAGCAAAGAATAAAACATGTCTAATCACCAATTTAAAAATCATATCATTGATTTCAAAGACAATATAACTAAAAAAAAGGTTGACTAACTTGGTTTTAAACCTATTATAAAACAGAATACTTTTATTTTAATTTATTAAAAAAAATATTTTAACACTATTTTTACTTACTAAAACCAATCAATAATTTAGAGCAGACATAGCAGAGTCCAGTTTTTTTAAATAAACAACCACATATTGCCAAATACCAATAGACTTTAGTATAACATAGGTAATTTCATTAAAAACATCAAGAGCTGTCTTAATATTAGTAGCAAATATATCTAAAGGCATATTATATAATGCAATAACAATAGAAGAAAAACCAATTTTAGAAACCACCAAAAATTTGGCAATTTTGAGAGTGGCCAAGCAAATAAAGCTTGTAAGCTCAACCAAAAAAACAGCTTTTAAAGACTTTTGAGAAGCAAACTTCACACAAAAAAGCTTTACATTGTTCTTTGATACTGACTTTATATCCAAAAAACTATGTACAAACTAAAAAACAGTCTTAATATAAGCCAATTTGATTTTAAAAGTAGTATTAGGCATCAGAATAAAGACTATTCATTCAGCAAATTTTTGATGACTAGAAATAGTTTTTCAAACATCACTAATAGCAGCATTAAAAACCAGCAGAAAAGATGAATCAATTTCTATTTGGTTAGTTTAGTTTTCAAAAACAGATAACTTTATAAGAGATAATTGTTTAGCTTTTAAAATTGGCAATAATTTGTTAAAGAACACTATATTTGGCAATACAGTTAGTAATTAATCTTGGCTTATCTTAAATAATATGCTGAATAATACAATAGATCTTATTTAAGATCTTATTAGAAACCAGAAAAAAGTTTAATGTAATAATAATAAAGACAAGTAATTATTCCTACTTTTTTGAATTTTTGGTTTTTTTGACCATATTTTTTGAAAAGATAATATTAGCAACACCAGATATAAAAACTATATAAAAAAAAACCAGTTTGTTGATTAGTCTGTTATTAAAAACTTTTAGGATTTTAAATAAGATAGAGACAATACTAGAACTAACTCAAATGTGTTTCTTTAAGAGAATTTTGACTGATAAAAAACCATCTAAAAATAAAAAAAATGTTTTAATAACTATTAAAAACAGCTTTTTACAATTATTAAATAAAAGAAAAATTTCTAAAACATTCTGTTTAGTTGCTTTTATAACAGAAAAAGCTTTTTTAGTTGAAATTTTATTAAAAATCTTAAAAAAGATATCAAGTACAACTTTTTTATTTTTTGCTTTAATTGTGGTCATAAAACTAAAAAAACAAAGAGTTTTTAATTTTTTATTATATTTTATATTTAAAATTAATTTGTTATTTATTAAAAAATAATTTAAAATCAGTTTTTAAAATAAATGTTTTAAAATACTCTTAATTATATAACTCTTATTATAAGTAAAACTTTTTATATAATTAAAAATAACAAATTTAATTCTATTTTTTTAGTTATTTAAAATTTATAAAGTTTAAATATTGTTATAAATTTATATTATCTAATAGTTTATAATTTGGTATTATATTTGTTTATATAATATAAATATTTTTATGTATTTAAAATTTTTTAAAATAAGTTAATTATTATGTTAAAAAACAAAAATTTAAGTTTTATAATTGACAATACTTTATATTTTATTTTTTTAACATAATAATTAACTTATTTTAATGGTTTTATTTTTTTAATAAGTTATTTAATTATTATTAAGTTATTTATAATATTATAATTTCAATATTTATGCTTTAATTAATTTAATTTTAATAAAAAAAAAGTTAATATCTTATTAATAGTTATAATTAAAAGTTATTAATTTAGTATATTAAAGTAATTAATTTAATAATATAAACAATATTTAATAAGTTTATTGTAAATAATTGATTTTTAAAGTGAAATTATTAATAAAAAATTTTTATTTCTATTGTTAAATGTCTTAATATTTTTTTAAAAACTATTATTATATATATAATTTTTATAATATAAAATATTTTAGTATTTTTAACTATTTTTACACTTTTTTTGAATTATGGCTGGTATTTTTGACATTTTTATTAGTATTTTTAAAAAATTTGGCACTTTTAATATTCTTAATAATTTTTAAGTTTTTTTGAAATTTCTAATATTATGTTATTTTATTATTTTTAATATATAATTAATTAAATTATATTATATGTTAATTATTAATTATTTTTTTATTTTCTTTTATTAGTAATATTATTTCTTTTTTTTAATATTAAATTCTGTTAAAATCTAAAAAATTTTCTTTTTTAATAAATTTTATTACTTTTTTTCCATTATTGTATTAACAAGTTCTTTTTTGAGTTTCTCAAACTGTTGATTTGTTTTCTTTTGAGTTTATTAAATGACTGCATAAAATTTGAATAATGGATAAGTAAAATTCTGACACTTTACTGAAATTTGTTATCAATAATATGTCTGTAAATAGTAGCATTTTTTTTTATAAAAAAAGAAAGACAAGATTTATTGTGGCTTTTATTATAAAAAAAATATAAAGCTGGAGCTGACAATAATGATAATGATGATAACGACAGTGCCAGGATGGGATAGTCAGCGAACACTTAAAACATACAGCTAAATGAGCACCTGAAGAACTTCCTTTAGGCTTTGCTGGATGGAGCTGTCCTTTGGGCTGATAACCAATGTTGTCTATCATTGTACGACTCAATCCATCCGGAACAGAATATAATATATATCAAATAAATGTATAGAGCAACACAGAAAAAGACAAAAGACGCAACACAACACCTGAAAAGAAATCATGGGTAATTCCTCACATTTTTTTAGGGGTTGTTTTTTAAAAGAAAATGGTTGAAGAGAGTTGAAAAAAGAAAAGGGAAATAATGGATTATGAATGAATGAATGGGGGGGGGGGGGATGAATGCATGAATGATTTAAAAAAAAATACATTTGGTAAAATGAAAATTAAATGTGTTTTTATTTGTGTGGAGATTATGAGTGGTAAAAACTGAGGATCGATGAATTTAAAGGATGGCTATATATTACAAGTATGAATGCGGTAAATCAGAAATAAATAAAAATTGAAGAAATGTGGGAACGAAAGAAATAAAACTTGAAAGATATTTTGATTGTGTATTGTGTGTCGATATTAAAAATTCTAGAAAAACTTTAATGAAAAATGCAAGTTGAAAAAATCGTGGTAAAAGGTGCAGAAAATTCATAAAAAATCTCAATGCTAAAAAACATACAACTACAAAGAAAAGGGGAAATTTGGGAAAGAAATAATATTTACGAGATGAAAGTGAGAAAGAATAAAAATATAAAAAGATAAAATGCGGGATGAAATTCTGAAGAAGATTATAGATTGTATGGATGGTAAAGAATAACCCTAACTGAAAACTTCTGTGTTATGCGTTGCTTTTTCTATCTTGTGGCTCAATTATTCTGTTGTCTTTCTGTTAAACTTTACATTCTTCCGATTGCTGCTTCCTGATATGGGGGGATTGAAAGGAAGAGATCTCTGTCACTGATATATCTTTTGAAAATACTAAATGGAAGATGGGTGGGGCACGAGTCTCTACATCAAAATTATGTACACATAAAATCACACTCGTACAATACTATGGATTTGTCTATCATAAATATAATAATAAATAATCCTCCAAAATGAGGAGTTCTAATGAATCGTCCATTTCATGATAGGGGAGGGCAAAGGTCGACTTGACAAGCGTCAAAAGGTCTTTTCTCAATCAAGGGCTACATACATTGAGCATGTGAAAAAAGCCAAAGCCATGCCTCTAAAAAATTTCAAAGTGGAAGGTTCAATACGAAACGTATTACAACTATTTCATCACCTAAACACCTTTTTCAACCTTGAATGGATAATGAGTCAGACTATGAGATCACATTGTCTCTGGCTTTTATTTTTCTCAGGGGTGGGGGGAATTCTGATCTGTAATTGTTTGTGATTCAGGTTTTCCTTTTTATAGAGATCATTTTCGAAGCCTGTGTTGATTAAATATCAAAGTTGCCATTTCCAACAAGCTCCAACATTTGTTCCACCTGTAATCTAGCTTTATTTAAGGCTTCTCTTGCTTCACTAAATGACGTGGGACTAGGTCGAGGGTTTAAATCAAACCCAGATATCGAGGATGCTGAAGATGCCGACAAAGTGGATCTGTGACCCTTTCTTGAAGGATCTGAATTTTTAACTAAAGGATTCTTTGTGTTTGTTTGTAATGGTTTTTTTAATGGCACACCAGGTTTAGGAAGGCCAGCAGCCCTCAAAGAAGGCCTCATTGTAGTTGTCGAAGCCTTTGCTGTTTTTGTAGTAGCAATAGATTTTTCTTTTCCTGTTTTTGCAGCAGTCGTTTTACTGGTATTAGTTTTTTTAGTAGCAGCTTTATCGTTTTTCATGAGTAAGGTGCCCACTTTTGGCGTCACTTCCACTGGTCCTTTTTTAAACACATTCATTTGAGCATTAAGACTTTTCATCAAACCGGTATCCGCGGCTCGTAATATATCAGTGAGTATAACAGATTCTTCCTCGATTGAAGTTCCATGACTACTAACACTGGTGGCGCGTGAATCAGGACGCGATGAATTAGATGATCCATGTTGATGATGTCTTCTATAATTATCTTGATTAAGACTTGGTGATGGTGATGAGATAAAAGAACGAGGATCACAAGCTAATGGTGATCTACCTGGGGCTACATACATTTGCTTTCCCCTTTGATTGGTACGATTACTCAAATTTTCTAAAGGGGTTTGTATTGGGTAAGAATGTCGTTTCGATGATGAACGACCCTTGATATCAGTTTGTAATTCATCATCATTATTATTATTATTATTATTATTATTATTATCATCATCATCATAAAAACCATTTCGTGAAGGACTTTGATGACGATCACGATCATTGGTGTTCCACGTTTTCTGAGGTGGAATCATAGATGATTTTGCATATGTTGTTGTTGTTGAGTATAAATCTTCTTGATGAATATTTAGATCTGAGAAACTACCGAGTGGTTTTCTCCATTGAGGATCATATTCTTTTGGAGTTGAAGGAAGACTTGGAGTCGATACTGAACTAGTTGAACTAACACTAAATCTTGCTCGAGAATTTTCTAAATAAGAGGGGGAGAACATTGGGGAATCCGAACGATGATTATTAGGCAATTCTGAAGACATTCCTTTATGCAAAGAAGAGGCTTGCGATGAGTAAGAGGTATTTCTTGAATGATTACTATATCTTTCATGATCCCCAAATTGACTACCACGATCACTATACCGATCGGGATCGGAACCCGACTGACTCCTTTCACTATACCGATCTTGTTCTATTAGTTGACTAACACGATTACGATACCTTGGATCGTAATCATGTTCACGACGTGAATCAGCATAGTAATAATCACGAGTACGGTCATCGTATGCTTTTTCAAGTTTACGATCTTCTTGAAACTTTGAGCTTCGAAGTTCATCATAATGAATTTGTTCATCTCGATGAACATTATAAACCTTATCATTTTTGCGTTCCTCATAATTTCGATCTCTGTAACGGCCATCGAGATATTTTTCATCATGGCGGTCATCGTAGAATTTTTCAGGTTGACGACCTTCATAGCCTCGGTCGGTATGACGATCATCATAATTTTGGTTACGACGCGTCTCAGAAGTTTGCTCATGTAAAAGTTTATAATCCGGTTTACGACGACCATTACTCAAGAAATTATGATCTTCATAATCGAAGTCACGTCTCTTATTTTCATGATCTCGATCATGTCGAATATTACGATCATCATTTATCAACTGATCACGAGGACGATTTTCGTGATAGTTATCCCGTTTACGATATTCAATGTCAGCAGTACGTGAGGCGTCTTCAACTGGAAAATTACGATAATCAATAGACTCATACCGAGGATCCAGGGTTTTACTACTGTATTGATAAGATTTTTCTTTATCTGTTCTTGTGTTAGATTTTGAATCTGTTCGGAATTCATCAAATTGACAATCTCGATTG
>JAAOMT010000760.1:320547-377055 GCA_016748015.1 Geosiphon pyriformis | reverse complement strand
ATCACGATCATTGGTGTTCCACGTTTTCTGAGGTGGAATCATAGATGATTTTGCATATGTTGTTGTTGTTGAGTATAAATCTTCTTGATGAATATTTAGATCTGAGAAACTACCGAGTGGTTTTCTCCATTGAGGATCATATTCTTTTGGAGTTGAAGGAAGACTTGGAGTCGATACTGAACTAGTTGAACTAACACTAAATCTTGCTCGAGAATTTTCTAAATAAGAGGGGGAGAACATTGGGGAATCCGAACGATGATTATTAGGCAATTCTGAAGACATTCCTTTATGCAAAGAAGAGGCTTGCGATGAGTAAGAGGTATTTCTTGAATGATTACTATATCTTTCATGATCCCCAAATTGACTACCACGATCACTATACCGATCGGGATCGGAACCCGACTGACTCCTTTCACTATACCGATCTTGTTCTATTAGTTGACTAACACGATTACGATACCTTGGATCGTAATCATGTTCACGACGTGAATCAGCATAGTAATAATCACGAGTACGGTCATCGTATGCTTTTTCAAGTTTACGATCTTCTTGAAACTTTGAGCTTCGAAGTTCATCATAATGAATTTGTTCATCTCGATGAACATTATAAACCTTATCATTTTTGCGTTCCTCATAATTTCGATCTCTGTAACGGCCATCGAGATATTTTTCATCATGGCGGTCATCGTAGAATTTTTCAGGTTGACGACCTTCATAGCCTCGGTCGGTATGACGATCATCATAATTTTGGTTACGACGCGTCTCAGAAGTTTGCTCATGTAAAAGTTTATAATCCGGTTTACGACGACCATTACTCAAGAAATTATGATCTTCATAATCGAAGTCACGTCTCTTATTTTCATGATCTCGATCATGTCGAATATTACGATCATCATTTATCAACTGATCACGAGGACGATTTTCGTGATAGTTATCCCGTTTACGATATTCAATGTCAGCAGTACGTGAGGCGTCTTCAACTGGAAAATTACGATAATCAATAGACTCATACCGAGGATCCAGGGTTTTACTACTGTATTGATAAGATTTTTCTTTATCTGTTCTTGTGTTAGATTTTGAATCTGTTCGGAATTCATCAAATTGACAATCTCGATTGTAATCTCGAATTTCGGCAGATGTGACGGGTCTTTCGAGAATCTGTCTATTAGAAGGTAGGTAGGGACCCCGAAGTGATTTAGCATCTGTAATGGTTGGTTGAAGTTTTGTAGAAAAGGTCGCTTCTTTCTTTTCCAAATTAAGGGTTTCTAGCCATCTCAAAGGTTCTGGAAGAATAGGAGAAGACCAAGAACCGCTTCTTCTTAATTTGACCTCTTCCTTTCTTTTAATGTGATCCTCACGTATTGCATGGCCATATTCATTCCAGTTGACAAATTCCCTATTATACTCTGATTTCATTGGGGTTGCCAATTCATGGGCAGCTTCGGCCGTTTTCAATTGATCTCGTAGTGAATACATTGAATAGGAACGAGATTTTTTGGATAATCGATTGGCTTCCAAAGCTATAATTTTTTTTGTTTCACTATCGAGACTTGCGGCCAATATCGACTCTTTTCTCTATAAAAATAGAATTAGTTAATCTTAATTTTCAAATGTAAATTTTTAAGGAAAATTGAGAATTTTTTAAATTTACCTCATTTTCTTTTCGTAAAGAACCTTTCCACGTATCATTACGATTTTTTTGAGTTACAATTCCGGCAGTCTTTTGCATAAAACGTTCCACCGCAATTCCAAAATCCTCGGGTTCTGCAACAAGTTTCCCTTGATGTTTTTCCAAGATATCATTGGTTCTTTCAATAGATGGGAGTGGTGGGATTAATGGAGGTTTCGACGATGATGATGAAGCCAGTGGAAATGTCTCATCAATTATTCGAGGAGGTTCAGGGGTTTTTGAAGGAGTTTCTACCCTTGTATTTACATTTACTTGAGCGGAAGAAGGTGGTCTTGATATGTCAGCAGGTGGTATAGGCGTTGGGGTTGGTGTTGGTATTGGTGAACTGGTTAACTGTGAAGATTCTTTCTTCCAGGTGAACTCTCGTTGATATTCAGTTTTTGTTCGCTCAGGTTTTTGTACAACTTGAACCAATGGTAATTTCCATTGATAAGAGCTTTGATATTCACTCGGTTTTGGTAAATGAAGAGATTCTGGCGAAATATTGTTATTTAATGATGGAGCAACAGTTGGAAGTCCTGCTGCGAGTCGTGTATTTGAAATTTCTGGGGATGACATTTTTTCTTTATGAAATCTAATAGGAAATTTAGAAATGATTTTAGGAAATGTATAATTATTAGTAAACAATTTGGGGAAGAAAGAGCAAACTTTTAAAAAGATGAAGAAGATTAATGGGGAAGAAGAAGAAGAAGAGGAGAAGGAGGAGGAGGAGGAGGAGGGTATATATATAATTGCGCAGAGAAAAGCGTAATTAAAATTTTTATTTGTTGCCAATATACTCTCAAAATAAAATAAAAGGCCAAACAGATCAACGTTGCATAAAACAATAAAGTGGTAAATGGCAAACAAAATCGCGGCTAATATTTACTTCTTTTAGTCAAAGTGGATCCTAAGCTACTAACTAGATGTATTTTGAGCTCAAGTTCATATAATATTTGATAGACAGTTATGACAACAATTAAATTACAATTAATTAATACTGACCAAAAACTGATACTCCTCGTTCTTCGAGAACGATATTAACGGTTAAGCGAGGCTTTTTTTGGGATCGAAAAAAATCTCAATGTCAAAAAAGGAATAGAGGTTCAGGGTTGAGAAAAAAGGATATTTGGAGGTATGCCGTGTGTTTTGAAAGAGAAAACGGTTGTGATAAAAGGGGGGTTTTTTTTTTCAAAAGAGAAAAAGTAGTTAAAAAATGCAAGATTTATTATTTCTTTAGAGAATAAGGTCTAGATCCAATAACTAAGGTGAAGGAACCTACAATAAATAGTATGTAGTAAAAAGCGAAAAGATAAAAAAGTAAACAACTAAAAGTAAAATTTGCCTTTTGGATAAAAAATTTTGGGGGGGGGGGGGTGATTAATGGTTTTTAATTAATATTTGATTTGATTAAATTTTTTTATCTATATAATAGAACACTATAATAATAAGATGTTTTGAAAAGAGATGAAATTTTTTTTTTTCAATATAATAAGTGATATGAAAATGATTGAATGATGGGGAAGAATTCACGCGAAAAATTTTACGACTTTTGAAAGCCTTCGCGAAAAAAAAATGAAACTTTTTTGCGAGCAAAAGAGCACTAAAGGAAAAAAGGCTCGAGAACTTCAATCTTTTGCAAAACAAAAAAAGTTGTAAAAGGAGAAGAGGAGGAGCGTAAAAGAAAAAAAAAAAAGTCATGCAGTTTATCTGTTACTACCAATATAAATATAGCAAGATTAATGGGAAGGGCGTTTTATTTATTGGTGTAACTTTTAGTTGTAGTAGTAATAGGGGGTATTTAATATTTGAGATTAATAGTAAAAGTAATTGAAAGTATTGTAAAAAATAAAAAAACCCGAGACAAAAAAAAAATGTCTAGACACGGACACCGCATGATTTAAAACAGGCTGAGAAAGATTTAAAAGATCTTTTAAAGTAAAAAATATATATAATTTATATAATGATTATATAATTCTTCAAGGTTTCATAATGATCATTGATCTATATAAACGGACATTTAATTGGGAAAAGAAAAAAAAAACGAGCAAAAACGATATTCAACAACACCCAATAAACCTTTTGTGGGCATTAATTCAGTTAAATGTAATAATAAATTATTCTTATTATTCTTATTATTCTTATTATTCTTATTATTCTTATTATTTTAAAAGATTAATGCATAGTTAAAATTATAGTCTCATTCGTGTTATGACTCGACTAATCAATGAATTTATTTTAGATGTACGGACGGACGGATGGACGGACGGACGGACGGACGAACGAACGAACGAACGAACGAACGAACGAACGAACGAACGAACGAACGAACGAATGAACAAAAAATGAACGTGAATGTGAACGTGAACAAAATCAAATGATCTAATAAAACTTTTTGATTATCATTATTTATTAATCAAAGAGTCATTAAGCATTTTTGCCCCTCATATTGTTCTCCATATTGTTGGGTAAAGTTTAGTACCACGGTAACTTTTTATTAATTTTGGTAAATCGATTGACAATGTATATTTTCAATAATAGTACATTTAATCCTGCATTAATGTTTTGGGTATTTGTGTATAATCATTATCATCATCCAAAAAAATGGTTTTCAATCAAATTGTTAATCGATCAGTCTGTTGAAAATGGATGATCCACAAACTGCCTGAAAAATTATGATGATATAATCATCTTTTATCATATCTCATTATCGCTATGGAATCAAACAACTAGATAATGTAGTTGAATGCCTCCCTTTGTATAATCTTTTAGATGATATCATTTTTCAAAGGTGTACGAAATTGTGTAACCAGGATAGTGAGCGATTTTTTTTTTTCTTGAACAAAGTGAGAAAAGAATATTTCCTTATTTAGTAAAAAGCATTATTTAGCCTGTTGCTGCTGCTGCTACTGCTACTACTACTGCTACTGCTACTGCTACTGCTACTGCTACTGACTACTGACTACTGAATACTGACTACTGACTACTTGAGAGAAAAAACTTTTTAAAAATGTTGTGGAATGAATCTTAAAATCTTGTGGTCGTACACGAAAAAAAATTTTCTTGTAAAAAAATAATTTCAAACACTAAAAAAAGTAAATTTAAAAATGAGGAATATTTTTTTTTGAAAAAGGATATGATCATGCTATTATCAAGTTTTGTAAAATTCTGAGCACGGAACTGAGAATTAGCATGTGAGACAAAGTTATTCCATATCTATTATATCCCGCCAAACTTCCCATATCCCCATCAGTGATTAAAACCTAATAGATATAGTTAATATACAGTTACTGCACATCCTGAAATAACCCCGGAATTGGATCAAATTCTGCAAATTGATGCACATTATTCAAGAATGTTTGTACGACGATCACGTTTAACAATGAAAGCTTGTGAATTAAGCGTTTGAAACAGAAATTGATTACTGAACCATTGATCCTCCGTTTTTTGGTTTTGGTTTCTTTTGGTTTGGTCTGGTTTGGTTTGGTTTGGTTTGGTCTGGTCTGGTCTTGTTTTGTTTTGTTTTGTTTTGTTTTATTTGGTTTTGTTTGGTTTGGTTTGGTTCGGTCTCCTAAAACTTAAAAAAGATGAATAGGAGTAAATTAATATTTTGTTGCTAAAATAAATATTAATAATTAATTGATATTTAACGAAAATACCAATTACACCTTTAGTTTTAAAATATTTAATTTTTTTTGCTACCAAAAATTTTTAACAATTATTGAAAATTTTTAAATTCATAATCTTTTAATTTAATACATGAATATTTAACAATTTAAAACGAAAAATCATAAATTTAATAATTATGTAAAAAAAATTAAGTTTTCCAATTTATATTAACAAAAAATGTTTTAATTAAAAAATGTAATTATTTTTTATTATTAATTAGTATTAATATATTGTTTCATTTTTATTATTAATTAGTATTAATATATTGTTTCATATTTATTATTAATTATCTGATTATTATTTAAACCAAATTACTAATAGTATTTATTTAACTAATAACTTAATTTATATAATAATAAAATTTTTACAATATTTTTAAAATATTGTAACATTGAAAAGTTTGTTAAAGTATTTAGTAATTTGTTAAAATATATATTTAACTTTTAAAATATTAACAAAGAAAATGGTATTATAAAAAAATATATATATATATATATTTTTTTTTTTTAAGAAAATTTTTTTTTTTAAAATTGACTATTTACTAATTTTAATAAACTTATTAATTTATTTTATTTAAATAAAAAATAATGTAACAACTTTTTAAAATAACTTTTTATTATAATTAATAAATCAAATTTTTACTTTTAATTATTATTATAATTATTATTATTATTATTATCACCAAAAAAACCAAAAACTTTAAAAATAATAATTATTTTTTTCTGTTGTTATTATATCAAATTTTTTTGTAATTTTCAAATAAAATTTCAAATAAAATTTTTGTTATAGCAATTAATTTTTTTCTTAATTTGAACAACAACAATAAAAATATGTTTTTCAAAATAAACCAATATTAATTATTAATTATATTGTTAAAAATAATGTTTTTTAACAGAATTTTAGTAGTTTTAAAAATAAAACAAAACATATTTTTACTCATGTTTTTAATTAATTAGTCTATTAAATTATTTAATTTTAAAAATTAAGATAATTAAATAAAAACTAAATTGATTTTTTTTGTTTTTTGGTATTGTTTTTAATAATGCTTAAAAAACAATTATTAATTATTAAAAATTTTTTAAATAAGTAATTTTTACTTTAGTATTTAATAAAACTTTTAAAATAAAATTAATTTATATTAAAAATGTATTTTAATTTTTGTATGGTTTTTTTAAATTAAATTTAATCACAAAAAACAATATTAAATTTTTTTATATAAAATTTGTATTTCAATTTTTTTTAAATATTATTGTATTAGTTAATTTTTTAAATAATTTTTTTTATTTTTTTATAAATTACAAAATAAATAAAAACTTCTTTTTCTCCTTTATCCCAAATTTCTGAAAAAAGAGTCAAATTTTGAAAGAAGTTTTTTCTGTTTTTGCATACTGTCTTCCACTATTTTACAAGAAACAAATTCCTTTGTTGTCGGACCGGCTGCCACTATAAGTGGTCCTAGTGTAAAGAGAAGGTCAGCCAGAGTCTCGTCTGCTGGTTTGGTTGGTGAAGGTTTGACTCAAAATGTTAAAAAGTCTCTCAGTAATATCAAACTCTCAAATATGGATAGGAATCTCAAAGATAGTGGGTCTGTTTGTATGGATGGGCAGTTTGCTAGCATGAATATGGATGGAGAAGCCTCTGATGGTAACAGCGCGTCTGACTCCCAAATGAATATGCTTATTGTGAAGTGTTTTAATATTGGTGTGGTTATCAGTTCCCCTATCAGCTCTATTAGTTATGATATAGATGATGAGAAAGAAGTTTTTCTCCTTTTCTGTTTGTCTTTCTCTTTAAAAAAGGTGTGAGTGGACCCCAAAATTGTCAAGTCTTAGGTGGAAGTCACTGTGAAAAAGTCGTTCACTTTGGACATTAATCTATTTGCTGTGGAAGAGAAATTGGCTATGGCCAAGACTCAGGTTATCAGAAAGTTATTCTCAACAATCAATGGTTTTGGGAGGGCCAACACCCTCTCAAAATTTGAGGGGATCATCCAATCAATGTTTACTTCATCTAAAAGCATGGAAAGAACCGCGTTATTGGCCAAAGAAAATAACATCGTAGTAAACAGCAATCTTAAAAGACAAGGAATTTGCTCAGATTGGGCCATAGTCATTAAGGAAATTCCCATAAATACACCAAAAGAAATGATCATCACCACAGTATCTGAATTTGGTTAAGTGGTGTTAATCTGATTGTAACTTATTGGGCTGTGGCAGAAGGCTGTGGTGAAATTTGCTGAATCGAGTCAGGCAGATCAGTTGGCAGCTAAGTGGTTATTCTTAATCAGGAAAGATTCAGTGCACGTGGTCAAAGCTGTGAGGGACTGTGAGACATAAGCATCTAAAGATTAGTATAGGGTACTTTTGTTTACTTTGCCAGTGGAAACAATGGCTCATGATCTTGGCAATCTTTTGGCAGGGGCTGATGGGAAAACTTGTGTTATAAATCGATCCTTAGACACTGGTAATAGGATTCAATGTGCTGTGGTTTGTTTTGAGAATGACAAGATATTAGAGTCTGCATTTCATATGGAGCCTATTTTTGGTGGGGTGAGACTGTCTTGGGCTAGATTGGACATGGTTTGGTGTGAACAGTGTGGGAAACTTGATCATTCTGTTCTGGAGTGTGATGCTGAAATCTCAACCTCTCTTGCTCTTTCTAAGTCATTTAAAAGTGTTGTCTCTGATGAAAATTGCCTCCAGTTGGCCAAGCTGTATGCAAAAAAAAGTGTGCCTATTTCTAAACTGGCTGCATTCGACAGCAAATCATGCGCCCAGGTTGTCTCTCTGGTATCTTCATCTAATGGTCCTCACTTTGGTTCTGGTCCTGGTTTTGGCTCTTTTTCTGGTGCCTCAAGTGTGGTTGGTCACTCATCTCTTACGGATCCTGTTAATTTGTTTTTGGAAACTCATCTCGCTTCTTGGGAGTGCTCTTTGGAACTTCTCACAGATAAAGTGTCTGGTATTATTGACAAACTTGACAATTTAAACCTGGTGCCCTTGGCTTTTGTCTCCTCTTCTTAGTCCTTGATTGTCCCTGGTTTGGTTAATGTGGAATTTGGTTTGGATATGGTTTTGGATGAACCTAAGTCTGCAGTTCTTTCTCTTTCTTCAGTTTTCTCTGGTGTCTCGAGTTTGGGTTCGAGTAGTTCAAAAATTTTGACTTCGAAAGTAGACTGTTTAGAGTCAAAATTGATGGCTCTCGAAGCTTCGGTTTGTTTGGTTTTGGAGAAGTTAGATCAGATGTGTGCTGGCTCAGGTTCTGTGGTTTCTTCTGTACTTCAATGAATGATTTAGTATGGAAAATTGCCACGTGTAATGTCAGAGGTATAAACAATTCAGCAAAGCAAGAGGACATTATACATTGGCACAGAAATATGAACAATTTGGTTTCAATTATTACTGAGATGAAGTTAAAAGATAAGGTTCGGCCTTGGATTGCTAATAAATTTGATGGTGTTCAGGTCTTTGTGTCTGGTTTGGATTCTGGTTACCTTGGTTCTGGTGTGGCAATCATTATAAACAACGCTCTGGTGAAGCATGTATGTAAAGTTTTTGAGGTTCCTGGTCATCTTTTGTCTGTCAAGCTGCTTTTCAAAAATAAGCTTTCGGTGTCAATTTTGGGTTTGTATGCTGGTGCTTCAATATCTGCATGCTTTTCACAAATGGATGAGATAAATTCTTCGATTGCTAAAGCTGTTAATAAGTCTTTTTTCATGATATTGGGCGGCAATTTCAATGAAGATGGCTCTCACAGGTGTGCTAGTTTCAGGAAATGTTTTGATTTGGGTTTGGTCAATGCCCTGAGAGAGAGCTTGTTTGGGAAGAATGCGACTTGGACCAATTCTTGAGGGGTGGTCAAGACTATTGATTACATGTTTGTGTCATCAAGCTTGGTCAATGCAATCTTAGATCATAGTGTAACTGGAGTTGATGAATATTTTGATACTGATCATAGGGCTATTACTGTTTCCGTGGACCTGAGCAGTCTTTTGGATGTTAATTTGATGTCTCTTCGCAAACAGGCGAATAAGGATCGTTGAAAGTTCAATTTTAAGAATGCTACAGCTGCCAAATAGGCTGCATTCAAGGAATCTTCTGCTGCCATCATGGCAATGTTGAAGTGTAAGTTTGATGCTGCTCTATTGTTTCTGAATTTGGATGCTATGTAGGACATCATCCGCAAAATTGTGTGCTTATCAGCGAATGATGTTTTCAAAAAAAAATGGTTCAAGAGTTATGATAATATGTTTACTAAGGAATCTTCTAAGTTTTACAAGTTAAAACTTTTGGTGTCTAAACTAGTTAAAGCATCATGTTTGGTTTCCTTTGAAGAATTTGTTGCATTACTGGGTATGTAGAACTCGTTGGATGCTACAAATGCTTCTGTGATGGAGTTTCTTTTTCTTTCGGGGTCACATTTTAAGATCATAAGATCTGTCTTGTTCAGAGTTAGGAAGTTGTATTATTCCTCTAAATTGTCCGAGTCAAAGTGTGCTAAAGAATCTCATATTAGGTCAGCAGTCAGTAGAAGGATGGAGAGTTTTAAGGTAGATAAAGGTCATACAATTAGGAGTGTGCTAGAGCACCCTTTTCACAAGGTGGTGTTGGATCACTTGGTTGCCGATGATGAACTGGTTTTGAAACCTAGTCTAGTTAAATCTAAGATAGATGTTATCATGGAAGACTGGACCAGGAAATGTGTGTTGATCACTGATGTCTCTACTGATTGGTGTTACCAGTACCAACTCTTGGAGTATGTATTTGATGATACATTTTTGTGGATAATAGACCCTATTAGTTCTGTTGAGTTGCTTGGTATTGTATCAGACTTGCCTAATGATAAGACTGCTGGTTTGTCTGATATTTCAAATGAGCTTTGGATACATTGTGATGGATCAGTTCTGAATATGTTGTTGGTGCTCTTGAACTCTTGTTTGCTTCGTAAGTCAGTTCCTAGTCCTTGGAAGGAAGCCTGGGTGTCTATGATCCCCAAACCTTATGAGTGGGAAGGAGTTCTTATGAACACCCGACTCATTGCTTTGATTGAAACTGTTTGTAAGATCCTTTCAAAAATCCTCTCAGACAGAATTTTTTTGGCATGCAGTACTCACAACATTCTCCACGGAGACAATTTTTCTGTTTTGAAAGATACGATGACACAGTCGCCTATCTTTGCTGTCGGCTCTGTGGTCAAGGATGCTCTGGAGAAGAACTGTAAGCTTTGGCTGGTATTACAGGACATGAAGAAGGCCTATGATTCTGTTGGCTGGGAGCATTTAAAAAGGAGTCTGATTAGGATTAAAATGTGTGGTAGATTCATTTGATTTTTTGGTGGCATTTACAATAACCGAGTCAACAGAGTAATAACTGACTTTGGCTTAACTGATGGTTATCAAGTCCATGATGGTCTCAATCAAAGGGAAGTGTTTTCACCTCTTCTCTGGCGTATATTTTATGATTCTCTTTTGTGTGAAGTTAAGAGGCAAGAAGAATTTTGTGGTTATAGGTTGAATTCTCATTTTGTTGCTAAGACTGGTCATGTTGAACCTCAAGCTGGTTTTTCCTTTTTCTTTGCTGCTGGTGCTTTCATGGATGATACAATTTGGGTCGGCAGCAGTCAGACTGCAACACAACACATTCTCAATGTTGCTAGTGAATTTTTTAGAATTAATAATATTTCAATAAACAATGATAAAACAGTGACTATTCCCATTAACTGTAGGGTTGTGAGCCCCTTTCTGATGATCAGTGATGCTCCTATTTCTATTGCCAAGAAAAGAGAACCTTACTGGTATTTGGACATCTTTCTGTCTATGGGTGGTTTGTCAAAGCCCAGTTTGGCCAAAGTGCATTCGGATGTCTGGTTTTTCACCAATCTTGTCCTGAAGAAGACCGTCTCTAATAAGCAGTTCTCATATTTGGTTTCAGTGGTTCTTTACCTCATTATTAGTTATAGAATGCAGTTTAGTTTTGTTCCACTTAGTATTTGCTGTAAATGGAATGCTTTGATTTGTAAAGGCTTCAAATCCAAAGCAGGTCTTCTTTTGGACTTCCCCAATGATGCCCTTTATCATTCTTCTCTTTACGGCTTAAAACTTTTTGACCAGATTCAGGCTGAGAGTAAATTAGTATCCATAGTGTGTTTTGCCAATGCTGTTGGAATCTTGGGTCGTTTGTTTCTCCATAAGTCTCATGATTTACAGACTCTGAGCTGGTGTTCTGTACACCCTTTGGTCTCTCCAGCTCGTTTAAAATTGAATCTTTCAAACAATTTTCTGGCAGGTGTGGTTAATATATTTGCCGATTGCAGTTTATCTTTTAATGGTCTCAGCCCCAGTGCATTCTGATTCTCCCATGGTACTCCCATGTCTTTGGTTTTTGGAAAGGTGAGATTTTCTAAGTGTCTTTCTTCACTTCGGTGGTATGGAATTGCCTTTGTGAAACAATTGTGTCACCACAATGGTCTTGCTTTTGATTGGAAGACTTTCAAGTATTGGAAAAGGCTGGATCTGTATGGCCCTATTTCTGATTGGTTTAGTGTTTCTGTTGGTTATCTTGGTAGTGCAGAGTTATCTTCTTCTGTTCATGACTGTTTGGTAAGCATTTCTTTTGCTCCTAATGTCTTGGAATCTACTAATTTTGATTTGGTTCATAATTGTTTGTTGGGATTGGGTGCTGATAGCCTTTCAGTTTATACCGATGGATCCTTGGCTGGTTTGGGTACTCTCAGTGTTAAATTGGGTGTGGTGGTTTTCTTTAATGATATTAATATGGGTTTGGGTGTTAGAGTTTTGGGTTTGTTGTCATCTACTTTGGCAGAATTGCAAGCTATTGTACTTGCTCTCAAGTGTGTTCCTGTGGTTAGCAAAGTTTGCTTATTTTCGGATAGTCAGGCCATGTTAGATGCCTGCAGGTCAGAATTGGGTTTGGTGTATCCAGATTTTTGGAATAGTTGTTGGGTGGAGTGTTATCATATTGCTAATCTTGTTCGTGCTAAAAGGTTGAATGTCAGCTGGTGTAAGGTTAAGGGACATTCTGGTGTTGTAGGCAATGACCAGGCTAATAAACTGGCTGGCCATGCAGCTCTTTCTGATTTTGTTCTTCTCTCCTGGCTGGATGAGTGGTTTATCCTGGCTGGTGGTAGTCTTGTTTCGGGTAATTTTAGGCATTTTGTGCATGACATTTATCAGTCCATTTACCGTTCGCGTTGGGGTTTTGGTTCAGGTGCCTGAGTTGTCGCTGGTGAATTGCTCAGTGATATCGATTGGTGCAGGTCTTCTTCTGTTTGGCATCCCAATTCACACATGGCTGCTGGCTTCACTAGTAAATGGACTGCTGGTTTGTGCACATATTTTATGAAAGCTCTGCATCATAGACTGCCTGTGGCCATTCGCAAACATCTTTATGATAAGAGTTACCCTAGTGTGGTTTGTTTGTATTGTGGATGTGTAAAGGTTTTGGACCATGTCTTTTCCTGTGATTTTGATTCTGCTGGTCGTGATCGGCTGTTTGGTGATTTTGCGGTTAAATGGGAAGGTATTTCTGGCCTTCGTTGCCCTTCTTTTCATGTACTGTGAACTCTTTCTTCATGCATTTTTGACACTTCAGTCCATGTTGCTCTATGCAAGAGCTTTGTTTTTAATGATTGGTTTTTCGAGGTGGTTTCTGTTTTTGGTGATCTGAAACTTGCTGGTGCGAAAATTGTGGACTTTGTCCGCAATTTTTGCCTAGCTTTTAGAGATGAGATTTGGTTGGTCCATGTCAAACATTGTGCCTTTATGGAAAAACATGGGTTAATTCCTCGAGACGGTTCTATGCCAGTTTCTATTTCTGGTCTGTCTTCCCTGTATTCGGCTGGAGTTGTCAAGTTGTTAGGTATTAATGATGCATTGGGTATTAGGTTTGGTTTGCGTAAATTTAGTTTGTTCATTTCTGGTGCTTTAAATGCGGTTTCCATTCATATAGGTACATAGTATTGTTCTGATTGGTCTGAATGGCCAGTCATGTGTAGAAAGTGCATGATTCACGCCTAATTTAGATCAATTATTTGATGTATAGCATTAGGTAGTGTTTGGATTTCACTCAATAAACATATAAAAAAAAAAAAAAAATTACAAAGTTTTTTGTGGTTTTTGTTAATTGGTTTTTTCTATTATTGTTTTTTATAATGTTTTTTTTGGTATTATTTCTAATAATATTAAAGCATTTAGGCCTTATTCATAAAACATTAATAAAAAAAAATATTAAACTGTTTGAATGTTTTTAATAATATTGTTTTTATTAAATTAAAATTTGCTAATTTGTAATTTTATATTATTGTTTATTTTAAAACTTTTTTAACTGCTAATACTACTATTGTTTATTAATTATTGTTATTAATTTTGTAATTAATTTTAAAATAAAAAACTAAAAAAAACTTCTTTTTTTCTTATCTCCAAAAATCCTCAAAAAGTGCATTTTCTGTAAAAAGAAGTTTTTTTGTTTTTTTAGTCTATATCAATATTTCTTTACTTAATAATAACCCATTTTTTGTGGATATAAAAGCTACTGCTAGTAGCATCACATCTAAGAAGAAGACTCCTAAAAGCACTTTACATGGTCCTGCTGGTGGTTTTTTTTCTCAGAAGAAGAAAGTTGTTCTTGACAATATCAAACACTTTGGTGATAAAAGGGATATATCTTTGAGCAAATCTGGATCCAGTGATAGTGTTTATTCTAATGTGAAAAGTCTATCTAGTGAGAATAGGAATGTTAGCATGTTTAGAGCATATGGTGAGTCTCTTTTGGGCTCAACTGCTACTACACTCAGAGCAAAGCAAATTAATACTGGTGCTGGTTTTGGTTCTCCACTCGGCTCTCCTAACTTTCATATAGATAATAATGAAGTTATGCTCTCTCCTTGCTTGCCTATCTTTCTTGAAAAGAAGTGAATTGACCCAAAAATTATTAAGACTTCTGTGGAAGTGTTAATTAAAAAGTTATTTGCTTTGGATATTAATCTTTTAGCTATGAAAGAAAAATTGGCAATGACAAAAACTCAGTTAATTAGGAAAATTTTTTCAACAGTCAATGATTTTGGGGGGACCACTATTTCTTCAAAATTTGAAGAGATTATTTGATTTACCTTTACTTCAGAAAAAAACATGGAAATGGCCACATTATTGGCCAGAGAAAAAAGGATTGATGTAAATAGCAATCTCAAGAAACAAGAAGTTTGTTCAGATTGGACTGTAGTCATCAAAAAGATTCTTATGAACATGCCAAAGGAAATGATCATCACTGTACTAGCTGAGTTTGGTGAAATTAAGTTGATTAAAATTCAACTTATTGGATTATGACAAAAAGCTGTGGTGAAATTTGTTGATTTAGATTAGATTAAACAAATGGCTGCTAAATGGTCCTTTCTGATTGGAAAAGATTCTGTGTAAGTGGTTATGGCTGTGGGAAATAGTGAAACATGGGCATTTAGAAACCAGTTCAGAACTTTGTTGTTTATTTTGCCAGTAAAACAACTGCTCATAATTTGAGCACTTTTTTGAAAGGAGTTAATAAGAAGACTTGTATTATAAATTGTTCATTAAATTCTGGAAATAGGATTCACTGTGCTGTGGTTGGCTTCAAATCTGAGGATGCAATGGAATCTGCTTATCACACTGAGCCAATATTTAGTGATGTTAAATTATCTTGGGCTAGATTGGACTTGGTTCACTGTGAAAAATGTGGTCATCTTGGCCATTCAGCTCTGAAGTGTGATATACTGTCTTCACTTATTGCTAAATCTTCAAAAATTGTTAAAAAAGTTACTTCAGAAGACTGTCATCTTCAGCTAGCAAAATTGTACACTAAAAAAGATGTTCTTATCTTTAGACCTGCTGTCTTTGGTGGCAAATCTTGGGTGCAAGTAATCTTACTTGCTTTTCCTTCTGGTGGCCCCTATTTCAACTTTGGTTCTAGGTCTGATTCTCTTCCTTCTGGTTCTTCAGGTGTTAAGAGAAGCATGCTGGTTGTTCAAAATAAATTCTCAATCAATGATCACTTAGCTTCATTCAAATGTTCCTTAAAGTTGCTAACTGATCAAGTATTAAGTATTATGTGTAGATTAAATGGTATAGAGCTGGTATCCCTGGTGCCTATTGTTTAAGTTGTATCTCCAGCCACTCCTGTTTCTACATTGGTATCACTGAATACTGATATGGTTCTGGATGTCCCACAGCTATCCCCTTCTCTCTTTTTTTCAGTATTAGAAGACAAGATGGTGGATTTAGGTTTAAGCAGTTCAAAAGTTCTTACCTCCAAAGTTGGCAGTTTGGAATCCAAAATGATGGCTCTTAAGGTTTCTATTGGCTCAATCTTGGGGAAATTAGATCTGTTGTGCATAAATTTAGGTTCTCTAATACATTTTTTGCATCAATAAGTGAGCTCATTTGAAGAGTGACTATGTACAATATTAGGGGTATGACAAATTTAACTAAACAGAAAGACATTGTTTGTTGGCATAAGGATTCAGGAAACATGATTTTAATTGTTACTAAAACTAAATTGAGATCTGATATTAGGCCTTAGATTATGAATAAATTTGATGGACTTCAGGTTTTTACTTCTGGTTTGGATGTTGGGTTTCATGGTGTTGGGATTACCATAATTATGAACAATTTTTTGGCTTGGCATGTTTTAAAAGTGGATAAGATTTCTGATTATTTGATTTCTGTGTGACTTCTGTTTAAGAACAAGCTTTTAGTTACAATTTTGGGTCTGTATGCTGGTGCATCCATCAGCACACAGTTTAGTCAAGCTGCTAATATCAATTCTATGGTCTCCAAGACAGTCAATTCCAGCTCTTTTGTGGTTTTGGGTGGTAATTTTAATGAAAATGGGTCTAGCAAAAGTGTGAGTTTCAAGTTCTGTTTAGATTTGGGCCTGGTTAATACTTTTAATGAACACTTATTGGCCAAGGCTCCCATTTGGAGCAATTCTAGAAGTGTTGAGAAAGTGATTGATTTTATTCTAGTAAGTGGGAATTTGGTGTCTGCTATAATATCACATTTTGTTAATGGTGTGTCTGAGTTTTTTGATACAAATCATAAGTCAGTTTTCATTTCAATTGGTTTGGGTAAACTGCTAGATACACATCTTATTAGCATTTGCAAACAAGCCAACCGAGACCAGTGGAAATTCAAATTAAAGAATGCAGATAATGTTCAATAGTTAAGCTTTAAAGACTGCTCTTCTACCAAGTTTTTGGCTAGGTCGAACATGTTTGAGGAGACAAGAGTCAATGGTGACTTAAATACAATGTGAAAAATGTTGGAAGAAGCCATAGTACAGACTGCTGACACAGTTTTCTCTAGGATATGGTATAGTAAATACAACTGTTCAAGAAATAAACAATCTTCCAAATTCTTTAAGTTAGAGCTGCTTGTTGCAAAGATTGTGAAATATTGGAACTCTGGTAATCTCTTGAATTTCAACTGCCTTATTAAGGTCTGGTTGGTTATTAATGTAGTCAAAGCTTCCAAGGTTAATAGCATGGTTTTGAACAATGTAAGCTCAATGAAGTTGATTAAGCATTTGTTGGTAATAAAAAAAGAGTATCATAAGTCCAAGTATTATGAGTCTAAGATTGTTGAAGATACTGCTATAAGAAAGACAATTGACTATTGTATGGAAAACTTCTGTTCTGACAAAAAAAAGATGATAAAAAGCATTTTGAAATGTCTATTTCACAAGGTGGTTTTGGATCATTTGGTAATGGATAATGAGCTGGTAATTGAGCCTAATAAGGTGAAACTCAAGATTGATAAAATTATGGAAGAGTGGACAAGAAAACAATCAGTTTTTCCAAAAATACCTGACCTCTGGGCTCAACAATATATGCCTCTGGATTATGTAGATGATAATACTTTCTCTGGTGTAATAGTTGATATTGATATGGAGGAATTGTTTCTGGTTGTTGATAATCTGCTGAATGATAAAGCAGCCAGGTTATCTAGAATATCTAATGAACTTTGGAAGCATTATGGTAGGGAGGTTTTGGCTTGTCTTTTGAATTTGTTGAATTTGTGCTTGAGTATGGATGCAGTTCCTAATCTGTGAAAAGAAGCATGGGTTTCAATGATTCCAAAACCTTATGAGTGGAATAGTATTCTGACAAATACCAGACCTATCGCTTTGGTCAAGACAGCATGTAAAATACTATCTAAGATCCTATCTGATCAGATATTTTTGGCTTGTAGCAAGTTTAATGTTCTTTGTGGTAACAATTTTTTAGTGTTAAAGGGTACTTTGACCCAGTCTCCTATTTTTGCTATTGGCTTAGTTGTTGAGAATGCTTTGGAGAAAAACAAAGAGTTCTGGTTAGTGCTACAGAATATGTGCAAAGCTTATGATTCAGTAGGCTGGCATCATTTGCAAGCAAGCTTGCATTGCATCAAAATGTGTGGACATTTCATCCAATTTTTTGGCAACATTCATAGAGACCAGGTTAACAAAGTAATGATTAACTTTGGGCTTTTGGATGGTTATAAAGTACATGATAAGTTAGATTAAGGGGAGATCTTTTTCCCACTGCTTTAGAGAATATTTTATGATCTACTTTTGTGTGAAATAAAAAGGCATAAGCAATTATGTGAGTATAGAATTGATTCTAAGTTTATAGCAAAGTCTGACAGGATTGAGGCAAGTGGAGAAAAAACCTTCTTTTTGGTTGCAGATGCTTTTGTTAATAATATGATTTGGATTAAAAGTAGTCAAACATCTACACAGTATATTTTAAATATTGCAAGTGAATTTTTTGTAATCAATAACATCTCAATTAATGATGATAAAATGGTAGTGATTTCTATCAATTGGGGGGAGGGATTAAGAATGCTTCGCTATTAATCAATGGATTGCCAATTTCAATTGCTAAAAAGGGTGAGTTACACCAATATTTGGGTATCTTTCTGTCAACTGAGGATTTCTCTAAGCCCAGTTTGGCTCAAGCCCATAAAAATATCAGGTTTTTTTCTAATATAGTGTTACAAAAAACTATTATAGACAAACAATTCTGTTATTTGGTTTTGGCAATTTTGTAGCCTATTGTTAGCTATCGTGCACAGTTCAGTTTTGTTACTTTAGATGTGTGTCATAAGTGGGATATTATAATTAGAAAAGGTCTTAGAGCCAAAGCTAGTTTACCATGTGACTTCCTCAGTGAGGTTTTGTACTACCTTTTTTTATATGATTTGAAGCTCTTTGAGCAAGTGCAATTTGAAAGAAAACTGGCATTACTGATTTCATTTTCTAATGGTCATGGCATTCTTGGCCATTTATTTAATCATAGATTTTTGGATTTGCAAGTTCTGAGATGGTCTTCTTTGAATCTTTTACAATTCCCTGTTAGGTTGTATGTTAGTCCTGTTAACAATTTCTTGGCAGGGGTGGTGAAGATTTTTTTGGAGAATGAATTATCTTTAACAAACAATTTATTTTGTGCCTTTCGTGGGCCTGGTGATTTTCTAATGTCTGACATTTTGGATTAGTCTTTGTATTACAAGTCCGTTTTTTCATTGAAGCATTTTGGTGTTGCTTTTGGTGACAGAATTCTTGACAAGAAAGAAAAGATGATGGACTGAAAAACATTTTGGCGTTAGAAGCAGTTGGACCTAAGAGGCCCTGTGCCTTACTGGTTTTCTTTGATGTTTAATTTTATGAACAATTATATTTCTTTGGGGTTTAGAACTGCTACTGCTACTAAGAAGAATGTGCTGAGTGTTTTGAATTCTAATAGGTTCTCTGAAGTTCATGATAGTCTACTAGAGGTGTGGTCTGATTGTATTGAGATTTATACAGATAGGTCTTTGAAATGTGCTGGTTCTGTTGAGGCAGCAGATAGAGCAGCTGCATACTTTCTGGCTGCAAACACGGACATTGGAGTTAAGATTGCTGGACTTTTGTTTTCTACTTTAGCTGAACTGCAAGCTGTAATGTTGGCCTTGGAGTGTGTTCTATCTTCTTGCTCAGTGATTTTGTACTTAGATAGTTAATTTGCGATTAATGCCTGTATTTCCGAGGCTTCTTTGACTACACCTGACTTCTGTAATTAATGTTGGATTGAAAGATTGCAAGTTGTCAATTTTTTTAAAAACAAGAATATTTCAATTAAGTGGGTAAAGGTTAAAAGACATTTAGATGTATTGGGCAACATAAAGACTGATGTGCTGGCTAATGAGACTACTTTTTTATCCCTTTCTTTGCCAGTTAATATCCGGAAAAGGTTTCTAGTTGCTGAGAAAACTGCCATATCTGACAATGTTTGTCATTTTGCTTGGGACTTATATCGGTTGATATGCTGTGCCCATTGGGAGGCTGGTCTAGGTTTTAATATAGTTCCGAATATTATGATTAAAAAAATAGATTGGGATGCTACTGCAACAATTTGGCATCCTGATTCACACATGCTTTCTGGGTTCACCAGTAGGAAGTCAGCCAATTTATGCATGTATTTGATGAAAGCTATATATAAGTAACTGCTGGTTGCAATTAAAAAAAGGTTGTATAGCAGAAGTTATCCTGATGTTTTGTGTTTGCTGTGTGATGAGATAGAGTTCTCTAATCATGTTTTTACTTGTTCTGGTAACTCTGGTCTCCATGGGGACATTTTGGTTGAAGCTACTGAAAAATGGATGTCAATGTCTAGTCTTTCGAGTTTATTTCTGTTTGCTATTTTGCTTTCATTCTCATCATGTTCTTTGAATATGAGTCTTTATACAGCAGTATACAAGGATTTTGTAATGAGAGATTGGTATGCTGAAGCTGTTTCAGTTTTTGAGGGAAAAAAAAAAGCTATTCAGACCTTAGTAGAATATATCAGATTTGTGGTGAAGTTGTAGTATACTCAAATATAGACTGTTAGGACCAAGCATAAAGCAGAAATAGAAAAGATTGGTTTGGTTAGAAATAATAGTGTGATTTCTGGCTTGTCTAGCAGTATAGTTTCACATACTTGGTGTTATAGAATCTTTTGCTGTTAAGTTTGGTAGGTGCAAATTGTGTCATTTTTTCTCTGGTTTGAGTGATGATGCTTTTGTTATTATAGATGTATAGTGTTGTCTTGTTTGGTCTGAGTGGCTGGCCATATGTGGTCTGTATATAAACTGTATTTAGTTGGTTCTACTTAGTTTGATTCTATGTATTAGATAGTGGTTGGGCTTTATTCGTAAAACTTATAATAAAAAAATTAATTTAAATTTAAATTTTTTGAAATCTTAAATTTTTAATTTAATTGTATTAATAAAATCTGTTTTAAAATTAAAATAAATTTTAATTAAATAGATAATATTAAAATTAATATTTTTATAATATTTTTATTAAATAATTTAATTTTTAAATATTTAATAATACTATAATAAATAAATAATTTTAATATTAAACATAATATAAAAAAACTAAATTGTTTTTAAGTAGGTTTATTTTTAATAATTAAAATTTAAATAATTATATTAATAAATTTAGTAAATTAAATTTACTTTTAACTTTTGTTAATTTAATATAATTTAATTTTAATTAAGTTTATATATTTAATTATATATAAAAATTACATAAGTTATATTTAATTTAAAATATTTAGTTTATTATATCATATTAAATAATAATTAGATTTTACATATTAAAATAAAAAATAATAATATTAATAATAATAAAACTTCTTGTTTTTATTTATCCAAAAATTTTTCAAAAAATAATAATTTTAAAAGAAGTTTTTTTGGTTTTTTATATATTTTATTATTTAATTTAATATTTTATAATCTTTTTTATTTAAATACAAAATTATTAATATTATTAGTGATTTAAATATAAAAAAAATTAAGAAAAAATCTAATATTAATTTAATTATAACTAATTTAAATGCTAAAAAAAATACAAAAATAATATTTTAAAAAAACCAATTATTGGAATCAATATAAATACTTTTTAAAATATTGATTTAACTAATAATATAACTAATATTACAAGTAATTATTTAAGATAATTAAGAGTTATTGATTCAATATAATTACATATTAAATTTTATCAACATAAATTGTTGATAATATGAAAGTAATTAATATTTTTTAATCAAGTAATGACAATATAAATTGGATAGTAATAGATATTTTTATTAATATGGATATGATTTTTTTTCAAATTATAAAAAATTATCTTTTAAAAAAAAAGATATTTTAATAATTATTTGTTTCTAACTTTTTTTTTGTTTTTTCTGTTTCTAATACTCTCACTATATATATAATTTATGTTATATAAAATTCTATACATTTTTGCTTTTTTTCTATACTACTTATTGGAAATATGCTCATTTCTAAAAATATGTTATAATTTTCTAAAAATGTGTTTATTTATTGAGTACTATTCTCCTATTAGTTTATTTTATAATCTGTTTTTCTTATTTTTATTTTGTACTTTTTTTTTATAAGTAACATTGGTTTAAATACTAAAAACACCACAAAGTTAAAAAGTATAAACATAAAAAAAAAGTTTTTAATAGAAAAAACCAGTTTTTAGCTTGAAAATAAAGATAAATTAAAGCCAAAAAATATTAATATAACTCTTAAAAAGCCAAAAATTGTGACAAAATATGTGTTTAAAAATTTTTTTAAATAAATTAACTTTGATATTAATAGTAATAATAATAATATTTTGAATAATTATATATTTTTTTTAAAAAACTATTAAAAATATATTTTTTGATATAAATAATTCTAGAAGATTTTTATTTTCTTAAAATTTGGTAAAATAATTTAAACATTTTTTATTTCTGAAAAAATGATAATAATTATAACTAAATTAATAAATAATAAGAGTATTATAATAAAAAAAATTTTAAAAAAAAAACTTCTTTCTCTCTTTCATTCCAAATTCCCAAAAAAGGGTCAAAAAAGTTTTTTGAAAGAAGTTTTTTTACAATTCAATATAATAAATTCAAACCATTTGTGTTTGATTATGAGACTATTATTGGCTTTAGTATTGCTGTTATAAAAAAAACTGTTAAAGATTCTGGCTTTAATGGTGGCTTCAAAACTGTTTTACTAAGAAAGAAAAAAAGAAGTGGTGCTTTGAAAAATGGTGTCAATAATAAAAAAGTTTTGGCTAAAATTCAAGATGATTGTTCATGGAGTTTAAAAACTGGTAATACCACTGAGTCTAATAGTATTGATATAGAGAAGGAGTGCTTGGTAAAAAAAACCAGCTTTGATTATGATGAAGGTAGTGTTTTTGTTAATAGGGATCCTGATCAAATGCTTAAAGATTTGTAAATCAAAACCAAGAAGGCATTGAATAAGTCATTAGGGAAAATTATTTTCTTAAGTAGTGGTAATGATGATGAAATTTTTTCAATACTTCTCTGAAACTCTCTTTTCTCTTAAAAAATTTGGTCAATGTTTTTGTTCATAAATTTTTTGCTTTAAATATTGGGCTGAATAATATTCCTGAAAAAATGTTTTAAGAAAAATGCATATTGGTTAGGAAATTATTTTCAGGTATTAATGGTTTTGGAGAGGTTTTTACTCCTTTAAAATTTGCTGAGATTGTCAGAACAACATTCACTTCTGAATCAAGCTTGGCTTAAGCTTCAGATATGACAAAGATGGTAAAAATCTTAGTAAACAATGATCTTAGAAAATCTATTGGTTATTCAGATTGGGCTGTGGTATTAAAAGAGATCCTAATTGGTATTTTAGCTAAGGCTGTGTGCACTGTGCTTTCTGAGTTTGGTGCTATTGTGTCAATCAAAATACAATTGGTAGAACTGTGACAAAAAGCTGTGATAGAGTTTACCTATTTGGATCAGACTGATTTGGTTGCAGCTAGATGGTCTATTTTAATTGAGAAAAATGCCATAAAGGTAGCTAAGACTAATATAAATAAGAAATCATGGAACACAAAAGATCAATATAGGGCACTGCTCTATATATTGCTGATGGGCATCAATGCTTATAACATTTGGAACTTTATTGGTTTTGTGGGTAAGAAGACTTGTGTTATCAATTAACACCCTGTTATGTATGCCCAAACCAGATGTGTTGTTGTTTGTTTTGATTTGGCTGATTCACTAGACACTGTTATGAAAACTACACCTGTTTTAAGAAGTGTTAATTTGTGCTGGTCTTGTTTGGTTTTTGCTAAATATACTAAGTATAAAAAATTGGGTCATACTTTTTTAAACTGTTCTATATATAAGAAATTATTTCTTGGTGGCCCATCTTACAGAATACTGTTAGATAATAATAAAAGCAGGCTGGCATTCATTTATGTTAAATGTTCTGCTCCAATCTCCTATTCTGTTTCTTTTGGTGATGTCTCTTAGGCCAAAATTGTTGGTAAGTTTTCATTCTTTTTTCTTCTAGTATATAATAACTTAGCTGCTCCTAGTTCCTCTTTGGAAATAAAACCTGTCCTGATGATGTTTATGAAATTGAACAATAGGTTTGCTGCTCTTGAACATAGTTTTGTCAGTCTCATAAAATGTGTTAACAAGTTGGCTAAGAGATTGGACATACTTGGGCCAACAGTTTCTTAGTTTAGTCCTGGATATTAGCTGTTGATAATTCTTTCATCACAAAATCAAGGGATGAATATAGTAATAAGTGAAAGTTTAAGTGTAGTTACTAGTAATAAAAATATTGTAGAAACAGTGGTTTTTGATTCTTTAGTTATCTCAAAAATGGAAGAAACTTTGAACAATTTGTCAATCACAGTTATGGGCTTTTTAGCTAAAATAAACAATACTGGTTTGGTTCCTATTATTTGTTTTTCTTAATAATGGATCTGGTTTGAAAATTTGCTATGTACAATGTTTGAAGTATCAATGTCTCTGCCAAGCAAGAAAACATTGTTTATTGGCATATAGAATTTGAAAGTATGGTTTCTATTATTACAGAAATAAAGTTAAGGTCTAGTATCAGGCCATGGATCATAAACAAATTTGATAAAGTAAAAATATTTTTTTCTAGCTTAGACAAAGAGTTTTTTGGTGCTGGGGTGGTGATTATTATGAATTCTCTTGTGTATCATGTTTCTAAGGTTAAAGAAGTTCTTGATTAGCTTGTTTCTGTTTGGCTTTTTTTTAAAAACAAGCTATTAGTAGTAATTTTAAGCTTATATGCTGGTGCTTTTACTAAGACCAGATTTAGTCAATCTTTTGAAATCAATTTTTTTATTGCTAAGGCCATTAATTCCTTTACATTCATAATTTTAAGTAGAGATTTCAATAAAAATAGATCTAGAAAAAGTACAAGTTTTATGTTCTGCTCGGATTTGGACTTGGTCAATTCCTTTAGTGGATATTTATTAGTCAAAGCTTCTACTTGAAACAACTTGAATAATGCCATAAAGGTTATCAATTATATTTTTATGAGCAAAAGTTTGTTATTTGCAGTGGCCAATTATAAAGTTGTTTCTGTTTCTGAATTTTTTGACATTAATCATAATGTTGTTTTGGTTTTAGTTGGTCTGAGTGATCTCTTAAATACCTGTTTTAATGGTGATTGTATGCAGGCTAACAAGGATAAGTGGAAGTTCAAGATTAAAGATATAGATGTCAATAAGTAGTCACACTTTAGAGTATATTCACTATGCAGATTTTTGGAGAAGATGGACAAATTCAATGGTGTAAAGAATGTTAAAAATTTAGATACTATGTAGAAAATCCTTAAGAAGATAATAATAAGCTCTGCCAATAAAGTGTTTTTTAAGTACTGGTTTAGTGAGTTTAATTGTTCAAAAAATAAGCAGTCTTCAAAGTTTTTTAGGCTGAAATTGCTAATAACCAAGTTGGTAAAATGTTTAAGCTCAAATCAGGAAGCAGAAACCAAATGCTTTTTTAATGTGTAATCTACTCTCGATAATAAGGAGGTCTTTAAAGTACACATAATATTTAGTAATAGTGAGAGCAAAAAAAAACATTTTTTAACACCTGTTAAGAGTCAAAAAAGTGTACCAAAGATCCAAATATTACAAGTCTAAAATTGCTAGGGACATTTTTATCAAGAAGACAATAGGCAAATGGATAATATTACAGATAATTATTTGGAGCCTCGAATCAAATAACAAATCTATAACTTGGTGCTAATAATTAATATGATTGTTATAATCTGAAGGTTTTGGTGGAGTCTTTTATATAATAGACAGAGATTCAATAGTTGTTTTAATAGTCTTCTGGAATCACAATTCTGGCAATTCTTTTTTTGGCTTGATGGCTGGCAATCTTTTAGTAAGCAATCCATATTTTTTACATGTTCTATCTACTTACAGGGGTCTTTTACCAAGCAATTCTTGACATCAATAACTTAATGCTTTAATCCTTAATCAATTAGTTAACAACAAAAAATAACAAAATAAAAGAAAAAAAAAAGAAAATAAAAGAAAAAAAAAAATAAGCCAAGGCAATAAATGTTAGTATTCTATCAATAGCCATGATCAAGAGCTATTGTTTCAGTGTAGTTAAGTATTAATTACTATTAACATGAAGTATTAATAGTAGAGAGTAGATTGAAATAACAAATAATTATTTATTGATATTTGTTATTTCGAAAATTGCTTAGATGAAATCTAAACTGAGAGATCTGTCTTTTCTACTTTTAATACTATTGCTATATATACATAATTGAGATTCTTTGATTTCTCAATTCTTTATACCAGGAACTCTGGAATTTCTGGAATTCTGCAATCTCTTTAAGAGAAATCCTGGAATTCTGGAATCTTGTGATTCCTTGTATAAAAATTCTGAAATTCCTAGAATCTTGCAATTTCTTTGAGAAGAATCTTGGAATTCCACATTTACTATGGCTACTTCTGATTGGCTAATTTATATGTTAATATACTTCCTATATTTTAAGAGTAACATGAAAAACTTTTGTTCTAATAAAAGATGTATGATCAAAAGTGTTTTGGAATGATCATTTAAAAAAGTTGTGCTCAACTATTTAATAGTAAATAACAAGTTAATTTTAGTGCCTGATAAAGTTAAATCTGTTGTTAATGTTATTATAGAAGAATAAACAAGGAAACATGTTGTTTCCAACTCTTTGCCTGCTCATTGATTTAATCAATATGTTTCTTTGGACTATGTTAATAATAATGTATTTTTAAATATTATGTGTAAAATTAAGTTTGATAAGTTTCTTTTAGTGGTTAAAAAATTGTCTAATGGAAAAGCTGCTGGTATTTCTGGTATTCCTAACAAACTTTGAAAGCATGAAGATACTCAAATTCTAAGTGATTTGTTGAATATTTTTAATGCATGTTTAGTGTTAGACACAGTAACCTTATAGTAGAAACAGGCTTGAGTCTCTATGATACCAAAGCCATATAATTGGAAAGGGACACTCACCAATATCAGACCTATAGTCTTGATCAAAACAGCCCAGAAGATACTGTTCAAAATTCTTTCTGACAGAATATCTCTGGCTTGTAGTAAATTTAAGGTTTTTTATGGCAATAATTTTTCAGTTCTGAAAGATATGTTCACTTAAGCTCTGATTTTTGCTATTGGTTTTATTATTGAGAATATGTTAGAAAAGAACAGAGAGCTGTGATTAGTTTTTCAAGACATGTGAAAAGTCTATGACTCAGTTGGTTGGTTTTATTTGTAAAACAGCTTAATTAAAATTAAGATGTATCTCTATTTTATAAAATTTTTTGGAAGTGTACACAATAATCAAATCAACTAGGTAATGACAGACTTTGAACTAATTGATGAATATACTATTCACAATGAATTGGATTAAGAAGAAGTCTTTTTACCATTGTTGTGGAGAATTTTCTATAATCCTTTGCTTTGTAAGATCAAAAGACATAAGCAATTATATGATTACAAATTGAGTTTAAAATTTTTCACAAGGACTGATAAAGTGAACTCTAAAGATGGCAAAGCTTCTTTTTTTACAGCTAGTGCCTTTGTGGATAACACTATTTGGGTTGAAAATTGCATGGTGCCTACACAATGTATTTTGAACATTGCAAGTAAATTTTTTTTAATTAATGATATTTTTATTAATACAAATAAAACAGTTACCATTCTTATTAATTAAGGAGTTAAAGAGGTTTCACTATCTATTAGTGGCTTTAATATCTTTATTATCAAAAGGCATAAGTTTTATTAATACTCAGGAATTTTTTTTTCTACAGATAGTCTGTTAAAGCTGAGCTTAGCCAAAGCTTATTCAGATGTCAGATTCTTTTCAAATGTGGTTTTGAGGAAAGCCATTACTGAAAAGCAGTTTTTGTATTTGGTTTTTGCTGTTTTACAACCCATAATTGATTATAGACTGCAGTTTAGTTGTGTTTTAAAGAGTGTATATAAGAAGTAAGACAAAATATTAAGGAAAAAATTGAAGCTCAAGGCCAATCTGCCCAAGGATTTTCCAAATAAAGCTTTATATTATCTAGAGCTATATAATTTAAGGACTTTTAAGCAAATGCTGACTAAAAATCTGTTGGCTGGCTTAATTAGTTTTGCTAATGCTAATGGAATTTTTGGTGAGTTATTCAAGCACAGAGTTATGGAGTTGTAAACTGTTAGCTAAATGTCCCAATGTTACAGGTGTTTATTTAGAGTCTAAAAGCAAATAATAAATTCATAACTTGGTGCTTAATTAATTTGTTAATGTTGATGATATCTGAAGGTGTAGTTTATCTGAAGGTTTTGTTGTGGAGTTCTTTGTATAATGGACAGAGATTTTAATTGATGGTTTTATTTGTAGCTTCCCAAAACTGCAGTTTTGTCAAATTTTTTTCTCAGCATGGTGGCTGGTAATCTTCTTGGTAAGCTATCCTCAAATCTATGAGTGTTTTATTCTTGTTTCACAGGTCTTTTACCAGTCTCTATGATGTCTGTATCTTAGCACTTAATTCTTAATCAATTTTAGTAAAACCAAAGAAATAACAAAAGAAAATAAAAGAAAATAAAAGAAAATAAAAAAATGAGTAAAAGCAATTGCAAATTAGTATCCCATCAATAGCTGTGATCAAGAGCTATTGTTTCAGGGTAGTTAAGTATCAATTACTATCAACATAAAGTGTTGATAGTAAATAGTGAATTTGAGATAGAGAATAATTATTTATTGATATTTGTGCATTGGAAGGTTGCTTTAATAAAATCTAAGCTGGAAGGTCTTTAATAGAAGAATTCTTTTTTTTTACTTCTAACACTACTGTTATATATACATAATTGATGTTCTACGAGATCACTCACAATTCCAAGTAATGTGCTATGATTTCTTAAGCAATACTCACATTGCTGAACAATATGCCCTAATTTTCTAACATTGCTCCATATTGCTGAGTAATGTGCCATGCTTTCTGATATTGTTCCACATTGCTGAACAATATGCCATGATTTCTGTTATTGCTCTATATTGCTGAGCAATGTGCTCACGTGTTAAATACTATTCACTTATTGGTCTACTATTTTTTCTATATCTGTTTTCTTTTTATAAGTAACATTATCTCTTTCTTTTTAATATTGAGCTCTGTTGAAATCTTCATTCTGAATTAGCTCTAATACTTCTTTTTTTAATATTGTTTGTTTGACTTTATTTTTCATGTTTTCTACTTGTACATTGTTTATTTTTTTTTATTGGTTAATGATTATAGTTTCTATGTCAAAATATAACAATATTTCTGGATAATTCTAAAATATGTTGTGCAGTCAGTAAATTGTTCTCACATGTAGTATTAAGTTTGTCTTCTTTTCAATAAAGTCTTCAATTTGTTGTATTATGTTTTGGTTAAATATTTTCTTGGATTTGTTAATATACAACTCCTGAATATTCAACTTTCGACCTAACTAGTAGTAACAGTATGATATTAGAAGTTGTTCTGTTCATTGTTTTCAATTCTCTTTTGTAAGTTCTTCTGTTGGTACTATAATAGGTATTTTCCCAAAAGTGTTTTTTATTTTTTCTATTATGTTATTTGACCAGTTTTTATTATTCTTTGGTAACCGCTAATATGGTGTATTCTTTGTCTTTTTTTTGGTGTTTTGATAGCAAATTGTTTGGTTGTTAACAATAATTTTCATGTCTAAAAGTTGTTGACTTAAGGCCTGAAATAATTGTTAAGCTATAGTATGAATATAATCTGGTATTTCTATTTTTTTTAGTTGCTTTTGTCATGTATACTGTGTCTTTATATATTTTTTTAATTGTTTGATTTTATATGTTTGGTCCAATAATTATGATTGGTTCCAGATCTTGTGGAATCTCATCTGGTTGGACTAATATTTATTGTACTCCCAATTGTAGAATGTTATTGATAGATAATGATGCTATTTGGTGATATGGTTTCAGTCGATCACCATGTGCTGCTTTGGCTAAGATTTTGTTGTCTCATCTTAATTTATAAGCTCCATTTTCAAGAATTTTTTCTATGTGAAATAGTCCATTCCATTTGGGGTCAAATTTTCTACTCCATTGTTTTTTCACTTTGGTACAATGTAGAAGTACTTTGTCTCCAATTTTGAATTCAACTGGTTTATCTGGTAATTGGTTGTTATGTCTTTTTTTTTGTTTTTTTTGTAATTTTTGAATGTTATCAGCTGCTTTTCTTTGTCTGTTTTCTAGTGTTTCCATTAAGTCATAAATTTTTTTCAACAATGTTTCTTGGAAATTAGCTTCTGTTATTGGTTCAGTTGGATATATGTTGACTTTTATCTCAACTGGTAATATTGCTTTTCTACCATATACTAATTCAAATGGTGTTGCTTGTGTGGTATCTTGTTTCATTGTCTGATAAACAAATAGTACTGATGGTATGAACAAATTCCATTCGTCCTGGTTTTCTTGACTGATCTTGGTGATTGCTTCACACAATGTTCTGTTAAATCTTTCAATTAACCCATTGGTTTATGGATAATATGGTGATAATAATGGTTTTTTTATCCCAAATCTTTGACTTAATTCTGTCAATGTTCTATTTACAAAATGAGTTCCTTGATCTGATAGTAATTCTTTTGGACATCTATATCGACAGATCAAATCTTGGCAGATGAATTTGGCAATGGATTCTGCATCTGTTCTTTGAATGGCTTTTGCTTCTGGCCATTTAGTGAGATAGTTCATGACTACTGCAATATATCTGTTGCCTCTGCTGGTAATTGTTAATGGTCTGACTAGATCAATTCCAATTTGATCAAATGGTTGTTCCACTTTGATTGGTTTTAATAGTTTACTTAGTCTGGTTTCTTTTTTTCTCTGACAAGTATCACAATTCTGAACATATTAGATGATGTCTGGATACATTGATGGCCAATAGTATCTCTTTTTGGTTCTTTCCATGGTTGTTTCTTTATGAAAATGTTCTGCTATTGGGTCTAAGTACATGTTAAACAATATTGTTTCTTTTTTTGATTCTGTAATTACTCTGGTTGGTTGGTCAGAATTTTTTCTGTTTTTCTAGTAAAGTATATTTTGATAATTGATAAAATATTTTAATTGCTGTTTTATGTTGTTTTGTTCTTTTTGAAATAATTTTTCTTTGAATGATTGAATATTTATATAATGCTGGAGTTGCTGGTATTTTTGTGTATTCATCTTTTTGTTATATTTTTGGGTTGAAATGTTTTTAGATTTGTCTTATTCACAACAAACTGTTGGCATTTCCATTGTTTTTTTCCTTTTTATAGTGTACTATAAATGTATATGATGATATTGCTATTTTCTATCTTGCATGACAATTGTCTCCAAATTCTTGTTTTTGGATTGAAGTTAATCTTTTGTGATTAGTATAAACATCAAACTTTTGGCTTAAGTATTTTTTCCATTTGGTGATGGCCCAATAGATAGCTAAGTGCTCTAATTCTGGAGTTCTATAATTTTTTTCAGCTGGACTTAAGCTTCTACTGGCATAAACTACTGGATATTCTCTTTCATCTGGTCCTCTCTGTAATAGTACTGCTCTTAATGCTTGGCCTAATGTATTGGTGGTGATTATGAATGGTTTGCTGTGATTTGGATATATTAATACTAGAGCTTAAATAAGCTTTCTTCTTAATGTATCAAATGCTTCTTGTTGAGCTTTGGTTCATTTATACTTCACATTTTTGGCCTGTAGATGGTAAAGTGGCTGAGCTAGTTTAAAAAAGTCCTTAATAAAGTGGCAATAATAGCCTGCGAATTCCAAAAATGTTCTTAGTTCTGGCAAGTTGATTGGTACTAGAAAGTTTTTAACTACTTCAATTTTGTTTGGATCTGTTTTGATTCCATCTTTGCTCACCACATGTCCCAAAAACTTGAGTTCCGTTTTTTCAAAGAAACATTTAGTTGCATTTAGTTTCAATCCAGCTCTTCTTAACTTTTCAAATACTTGTTAGAGATAATGCAGATAATCATCAAATGTTTTTGAGAACACATTGGTGTTATCTAAGTATATGACTACTGATTTCTATAGTAGTTCAGTATAAACAATTTCCATAAGCCATTGGAATGTGGCTAAAGCATTCATCAAGCCAAATGGCATGACTTCAAACTCAAAATTCCCTTTTCTTGTTGTGAATACAGTCTTTTTTTTGTTAGCTGAATTCATGACTACTTGTCAGTAACCACTATCTAGATTTAATGTTGAGAACCATTTATTTCCACCAAAAGCATCAAATAGTTCTTGGATCTTTGGAGTTAGATAGCTATCTCCTTTGGTTACTCCATTCAGTTTTCAATAATCCACACAAAAATGGATCTTTTTATTCTTTTTCCAGACTAGTACCACTGGTGATGACCATGGACTCATTGATGGCTGAATTAGCCCATTGTCAAGCATCTGGTTGATTTTTTGACAAATAATCTCATGGCTAGCTGGTAGTACTTTGTATGCTTTTTGTTTAATTGGCATTGCATCTCCAGTTTTGATCTGATGCTGAATGATGTTGGTTCGGCCAAATTTATTTTTGCTAGCAAAGATATCATTGAAGTTATTGAGTAACATCTTCAGTTGCATTCATTAAAGTGGGTCTAAGTTTCCTAAATTCATTTGTTCTAATTGTTCTGGCTGGAGCAGATAATATTCTTCTTGTCTGTAGATTGTTTGTGATGTAATATCCACATATTTGCACAGTTGTAGAAAATTTGGAATGTGGTTTGGTGGTTGATCCTTAATTTCAGTGGTTAAATATTCAATGATAGTTTCCTTTGGTATTTCAATGACATTTTCTGTTGTGTTGTAGATGGGAATTTTGATATTTTTGGGGCTTTTGGCTAATATGTAAAGATTGGTGAGTCTAATTTCTCCTGATTCACAAATAGTGGCTTCTGCTTTGAACAACTGAGCTTGATTCTTTACTTCTCTTTTTATGACTAACATATACTGATTATATGGTGGAATAGAAATTAATTGACAGGTTGAGATAATTTCTTCTTTGTCAATAACTTCTTCCTCTGCCATATTAATTGGTACATCTATTCTACTTGTTAATCCAAATCCTTGTATCTCTCTAGCTGTGATCTCTAATTCTTCTCTGTTTCCTACTGACACTTACTGAACTATTTTCACCAGAGGTAGGAATATTGTCTGTGCTATCTTTTCATTTAGATCTATGACATATGCTTTTTCTGAGTTATTTTATAGCATAGCAATGATATTTCCTACATATCCTGTGTCAATTATTCTTCTTCTGATGTTAATCCTCTTTTTTGCTAAACTATTCCTAGATGCTAGTTGAATCATTGTTGTTGCTGGAATTTCCAGTGCTATTTTTAGATCAATACAAGTGCGTAAATGTGGTTCTAATTTGATGGAATCTTTCTCTGGATATTTCAGGTCAAACCCTACATCAGTATCATGTGCATGTTTAGGCATGATACCTTTGTTATTATCACTGAACCATTTCAGTTCTTGTTCCTTGGTAAGATTAGGGAGTGTGATATAGGTTTTGGGATTTGAATTGGAGTCCAAATTGTTGTTATTTTTGTTGTCATATTGAGTGGAACTGGAACCAGTGTTTTCATTGTCATCATTGTTGGAGTTTGAATTGGGATTGAAAACTGATTATGATTTTAATGTGCAGTTGCTAATTGGTTCTTTTTCTGGGATCATGTAGATCATGTATGGTGGTGGATTGTAAATGAGGTCACACTTATTACAATATTGGAAGTCACAAAGAATTAAGCAGTATTAATATAGTCAAGTATTTAATTGTTCTAGGCATTGCTTTTGTTCCTCTTTGGTGGGTGCTAATTGCTTGTAATGTTCATAGAATTTCTTTGGATCATCCTCAATGTTGCCAAAGACATCAAAAGTTTGGACATATTTGGGTTCAGGAAGAGACAGAAAGTTGTTTTTGATTTCTAAGAGTTCACTAGTTGTTGCACCTTCTGTTTTCGCATATACCATTCTCTAGAGTTCATGTTTGTTGTGGGGATATTCTTCCAATTGTCACAACACTCTTTTCTAGACATCATCAATTGGTGTTCTTTTGCATACCCAGTTGTTTATCAGGATAGTGTACTGGCATGTCTTATTACACGTTCTTCTGTGTTCAGGAATGTTATTCCACATTTCTTCATTAGGTAATATAGTTTCATATGCAAGACAAGGTTGGTTATCCCACTTTTTTTGTCACTTCAGTTATTCAAAGTGCTCTATGATGCATGAGTGGCAGTAGAATCTTGTGGCTATAGAGTATTCTTCATCATTACTACAGCATGTGCCCATTGACAACAATTTCTTGCCACAATCAATACATACCAATTTTGGTTAGTGATAGCCAGATGGCTGTAGTAAAGTGTAAGCATATGGGCTATAAGTGCTGTTGGTAGGTGTTGTTTCCTTTTCTTTCTCTTTTCTTTTTTCTTTATTATTATCTTCTTTCCACTCCAAAGTTAGTTTGTCTTGACCATTGTCAGTTTTCCAGGCTTGGTCAGTATTCCAGGTAAGTTTGGTCTCCTTCTGTTTTTTTTTGTTGTGGTTGTCCCAAGAGAGTATAGGTGGTAGTTCATTGTAATCTTCATCAGTTCAGAAAACTTGGTATGCTTCTTAGGTAGGTTTTTTCTCTTTTTCTTCGAACTCGATGAGTGGTATTAGTGGATTGATTGGTTTGAAGTGGCCACACATGGCTGGTACATGTGTATGTCAACCATTTTGGCTAAGTTGGAGCTCTTGCATTGTCCAGTCAAGTATGGCATTGGTTTTAGATAACCAATTATTTCCTACTAATGCCTGATATTGAGTTGCTTCCATCACTAGGACTTTGATGGGAATGATGATACTGTTGACTTCAAAAAAGAAGTCATCAATTTTGCCAATAAAGATTTTGGTTGCTCTATCAGTGGTGATTATGCGAGCACTAGCAGCACAATCAACTTGGCAACCTAATTGGTCTATGAGTTGTTGTGTAATAATACTGCCAGCTAATCTACTGTTTAGTATCAGTTTAATGATATGACCATCAACTTTTGCATCAGTATACATAGCAGTGATTGGTTTGGTGTTAAGAGTGGCTCCACTGAATAATGAAACATATGTGGTTTCTTTAAATTCGAAAGAAAAATAGCTAATAAGGATTTGTTATTGGAGATAATTGCTGATAAAATATTGCTGGTAAGTGTTAATTGTTGGTTGGTTTTCAGATTATGAGGTTGGGTATCTTCTGGAGTAACTAGGAGACTTAAATAGTTCTGAGAACTTGGGTTTTGAGTATACTCAGTTTCTGAACTCTGCTGTCATGATCCTGATGACTGGTTGAATAAACTGGGGATCAGTTGGTGAACAACTATTGCCAATCTCCAGTTTTGGGTGTTTCTTGATCTGAAGTTTCCTGATGTCATTTGAGCTGGGTTTGATGGCAGTGTTTAAACTGTGGGTGTCTAATAAATAATTTGTGGTTGCGGTAGTTGATATATTACTGGTGGCTGCAGTTGATAAACTGGAGGTTGATATATAAATGATTGATATATTGGCTGTTGCATTATTGGCAGATAAGTCAGTTGATATGGTGCTGGGCTGGGTTGGTAACTTGGAATTAGAAACTGGCAATCAGAATTTTGATACTGATTTTCTGATCATTGGTTATCTATTCTTAATCTACAGTTAATTCTTAAATGTCTTTGTTTACCACAGTAGTGGCAAACATGCATCTCTTGCTGCCACTGTTGATTGGTTGAGGAAGATGGACATGATTGATTCTGGAAACAATTCGCATTTTCTTGGATATTGCATTATTGTAAAGGTTGATAAATTGCATGACTATCAGCTAAGTATTCCTCTAATTTCTGATTAATTGAGTCACTGAATTGTTTTAATTTGGAATCTAATTCAGATGATCTATTTATTACTAGATTAATGGCTTGGGCATAGTTAGCTTCAAGTTTAGTGGCTTCAAAATCTCTGGCATTTGTAACTGTGGCTTGAAAGTTTGCTGGATGCATTGAACATATGCAGTGGAGAATGCTGCTGTACAGACTTCTAATAAATTGGTTTAGGATTTGTGGTGCTGTAAAATAGTCAGCCTGGATTGCTTGAATTTAGTGCAGATTCCTATAGAAGCATCCTAAGTAAGTAGTAACTGCTTTATTCTCCTTTTGTTTGATAGTGGTGAAAGTGTTTGCTAGCCAATTAATACTATTATTATTGCTAAAGTATTGTAGAAATGCAAGCTTGAATGCATTGAAATCTTGGGGTTTGTTAACCAAGCTTTGATACTATAAATTAGCAGTGTCTTAAAGAAAATAGAGAATGGCTTACATGGTTCTGGCGTCATCCTATCCATTGGCTGTAATGGCTTTTTCCACATTGTTTAATCACACTTAGGCATCGTCTTCTTTGCCAATGAATTTTTCAAGTTTGGCAATAGAAGCATATGTCATTGGTGTTATGATTTGTTGTTGTAAGAGTTGTTGAAGTTGTTGTTGCAGTGGTTAAATTGGTTGTTGTGGTTGTTGTAACAGTGGTTGAATAGATTGCTGCAGTGGCTGTGGTGGAATTGGTTCTAATATTGGTACAATTGGTGGCTGATTGATAACGATTACTGGAGGTAAGTTTCCCTGATTAATTAACTTGGGATTTAAATTATTTGGAATTTGCTGGGTTTGAATATTCAGGGTTTCTATTTCTGGATTTTCTGTGATCGGATTCTAGTAAGTAAATTCCTGATCTTCAGTTTCTTTTTTTTTTCTTCTTCTTCTAATTCTATTGTTATCTGAATAGAAAAACTGATCCGAGTTATGAGAAAAACATGACCAAAACATGAACAAAACATGACATAACACAGAATAATATGCAATAACATGGAATAATGCATTATAACTTAAGATAACACAGGATAAAATGTTATAATGTAGAATAACACAGAATAGCATGTAATAATACCAGATAATGTGTTATAATACAAGATAACTAGCAATAACATAGAATAATAAAGCAATAACAGAAATAACAAAGCAATAGCTAGTAATAACATAACAATTGTAAACAATCCTGTAAAACCAAAAGAATGTATAAAAACGAGTAGTTATAGAAGCTAGAAAAAGACAGACAGCTAGACAAGAATCAATTTTCTTTACTCTCTCATCTTTTAGCTTATACACATATTCCTAAATAAATTGTATATTCAAAATCACAAACTCCTGTTCTCCAAACATCTATGTTTCAATTAAATTTATTGTCTTCTACCTTTATTTTAGGACAGATGCTCTTAGCATAATCACCTCGAACTATTAACAACTTAAACCAATTGCTCTTGATCATGGTGATTGACAATACTAATTTTTTCTTTTCCTTTTTTTTTTTTTTTTTTTTTTTTTTTTTTTTTTTTTTTTTTTTTTTTTTTTTTTTTTTCTCTTTTTTTTCTTTCTTGATTTCTGTGTAGAGCGGCAACATAGTAAAATCAACTGTCTGGAAATTGACTTTGTAATAGCTTGATAAAAAAGAGCAGCTCCCCCTAGGTTTTGAATATTAATATTATCTTAATAGCTTACCAGAAGGGCGAAAAAACAATGCCAGATCCTAACAACTGTGCTCATTAGCTCAAAGAAGAAAGCTCATATTTATGGAAAACATTGCAATTGACAAAAGACAAACTCTGTGCCTTATAACCAAAGAACTCAATGAGTAAATTCACATCCAGGAATAAATTTTCAGAGACTGATAATCAAGACTAAGCCAACAGAATTATGCAAAAAATGTATTACCAATAATTGAAAGCACCAAACGTTACAATTTCTATTACCCACCAAGCTTACCCATAATATTTGGTGCTCCCTGTAAGATTATAAATTCACAGAGACAGAGCACCCCAGAGATACACAAAAGTGGTGACTATTAGAACAATAGAAAAAAGCCATTCTTTATATGGAAGAGCACTCTTTCAATACTTTCAAAATAATCTAGAAATACCAGCAGAAACTACCATTACAGAAAGTGACTTTTGCAACTATATCAACGCAAAAATCAACTGCTTGTTAGGCTGCACAACTGACACAAGAAGACTTGGAGAACAAATCCATCAAAGCTTACTAAGGTACTCAACAACTACCACTACTCAAGCAATTACTAAAACTCTATGTATAGTTAATATGGACATTAAATACTACATGATAAAACAATTCCCTCAAGTACAACAACCAGTAGAATCTGATCTGGAAGAATACAAATACAGATCCAATAATCTCACAACTGTCCAAAACAAATCCATGGTTAATAAAAAACCAAAGGTCCTCTTCCCAACAACTTCATTGTATCATTAAACACCCCAAAGTAAAATTGTATTCAATCCACCCCTAGAAACCCAGTCTAAAACACCACAAACTCCTGGAAATCCACACTCTTGGGGCCAACAAAGTTGGAACAAATCACTGGGAGAATACGGATTGCTGTTTGGAAATCTTACCCCAGTAGCTGGTCAAACAGAAGAAAACATGTCAACTTGAAAACAACCACCAGCACAAAATCCAACAGAATCAGCATCTCCTTTAATAGAAGAAACAGCTATTTTACAATCTATTGGTTTAAGCAACAAAGGAAAACAACCAACATTAGCATCTGAAGAACACTCGAATATGCAGACGCCAATTCCCTTAAATGTAACCAGTAATACCCCACCCATTAACTGGATCATGGCTTACTGGAATATTGTTAAATTGGAGAAATTCTCTGGTGAAGAAGATAACACATATTCTTGGATCATGGATGCTGAGAAAGCAATTACCACTAATGGTTAGGATGACGACCACACAATTTAGGCACTGCCATTCTTTTTGACCGGAACTGCCAATTCATGGTACCAGAGTCTTGCAGAGAAGCCTATCTCTTTTACAGAGTTTAAACTTGCATTTTTGCAATACTTCTGTGACCCTAATACACTTATCCGATTGCAAAATCAATTCAGTATAATAAAACAAAATAACTATAAAGCAGTAACCACTTATCTCGAAAGATTCAATCAGGTCCTTTGACAAATCCTAGCCATCGAGCAGAATTATTATACCACTGTGCAAGTCCTCAATCAATTTGTTAAAGAACTAAGGAGCAGCCTCCTAAAATTTATATGATCTTGCCATCTGGCAAACCTACAAGAAGCAGTTACTCTTGCTTGTGATTTTAAGTTGGCCAAGCAAGAAGTGAACCATACTCAAGTCATTAATTTAGCCATCAATAGAATCTCTGACATCAACACAAAAATAACCCAATTAAGTAAGAAATTAACTCAAAAAATTGAAGAATTCTTAGCCAGAAGCACAGAAACTTATCAACTATTACAACAGAGAGAAAATAACAACAACAGCAGATATTCACAGCAACAGAACCATCAGCAACAACAACAACCTTGGAGATCTGATCCCTGCAACTGTTACTACTGCCAGAAATCTAAACATATTGCTTGTAACTGCAGAAAGAAGATAATGGACCAAAATCAAGAAAACTAATACCAGCAACTAAGATATTAGCAAAACATGATATCCCAATATTTCATATCTCAAAATCAACCACCCCAGTATGCACAACAAGTCCCATACACTCAACCACCACCCTGAAATTATTATCAACTATTATCAATGACACAAGCAATCTCTCACTATTAAATTCCTTTTTACAACAAGCCCAGATCTCGAACCATAGACTATAATTAGGGATGAAGGAATCCCAACAACAATCACATGCAAACCAACAGTGGACCATCTTGACCAATCCCTCATGGTCCTGTCTAATTTCAACCAGCACCAACCAGATACCCGAATTAAGCTTTCTATCTCGGTCTTATGAAAGACCAGGATTTTGATAAATCTATACCTATGGAAGAGAGGGATGTGGAACAAATCTTCCAACCTTCCCAGCAAACAACAAGCAATATCCCACCAGCCACTATTACCAAAGACACCACCTTAGCCACCATATTTTTTTTTGACATTGATAACTTGAATACTCATAGCCTTTTTAGTAGAGCAGCCATCAATGAGAATAAACCAATAACAGCTTTATACACCAATGCCAGAGTCGGAGGAATAGACATTAAATTAATCTTAAATAGTGAATCAGCCAGTAGCATAATCATGAAGCAGCTCATGGATCAACTAGGTTGCCGAATAGACTGTGCTGCTACTGCTCAGATTATTATAGTGGATAATAACACAAAAACCCCAATAGAAAAAATTGACAACTTTTCCTTCAAGATTAATGAGATTCAGATCCCTATCAAAGTACTTGTCATAGAAGCTATTTAATATCAAGTTTTAGTAGGAAATAATTGGTTGTCAAAACCCAATGCTACTCTTGATTGGAACACCCAAGAACTTCAACTCATATTCAATGGACAGCATGCCCAAGTCCCAGCTATGTGCAGACACTTTAAAACCCAATGTACTGAGAAACTCCTTATTGAATTCAAAGACACACTACTGTCATCAACCATCAAGACCTATCAAGTTTCATGAGTAGATGATTATTGAACTGAACTACCCTCACCACCAACCTGAAAAAAAAAAAGAAAAGGCAGAGCAGAAGAGGAACCCCAATTATCATCACTAGAATATGTAATCTTGGACCAAAAAACTTATTTTACCAACCTCCAAGATTCATATGTGTTAATTGTGGAAAGAAGCTATTCACTATAGATGCATGTATTAAAGACAATGAAAAATGGCCCACTGCCACCAAATACTACTGCAGATCTTGTTTACTGAACAGATTTGGATGACCAAAATGACAAGATAAATAGGACAATACACTATGCCTTACCTTTGGTGAGATCCTGCCAGATGAAAGACTCTGGAATAATGTACTTGGCAGAGGAGAGACATGTGATGAAACATGTCAATATATCATCTTGATCAATAATTGGGTATAAAAGGAAACCCTAATCGAGAACATCTGGAAACAAGCATTCAATCAATTAGACGGGTACCTGCATGATAAACACAAAATATGGAGAATGGCAAGTGCCAAAGCTGAAGATGCCACACTCAGTGAAATCTGAGAAATCAAAGAAAATCCATTTGTATCCAAATACGATGGATCCAATTACATTACCGAAGAGTTTTTTACTGACAACCCAGACACATTTTAAGATCATTACCAAGAATTGGCCCCAACTCGAGAAGAACAGGAACAGAGACTAGTTGATCTAAACAAGAAACTATGTGATCATTGCCTAATCCCTTGCTATTTTCAGTACTGTGATGAATGTAACTTCATGTTCAATCTACTGCCAAGAACATTATATCATATTGACAAACTACCAGAATCCAAAGAAGAAACTGAGTTAATAGCTAAGGACATGCCATTTCAAGAGCCAAGTGAGACTACCGAAACAGAACAATACCTCGCGTATTCTAACTTATCCAAAGAACTAAAGCTAAAATGGTACAGTGACAATGAGAAAGGAATCTGCTTTGAAAAAGTGCATGATACTGATGCTGGTTTCGACCTATAATATCCCAGACAATCACTCATCATTATAGCCCCATATTTCCTTGTAAAAATAGATCTTAAGATAGTGTTAAAAATTCCTGTTAATACAATGGTACAAGTTGTCTTTCAATCTAGTCTAGCCAAGAAAAAAATTGACATAAAAGGAGGAATCATCAATGCTGGTTACACAGGGAACATTATTGTAATACTACAGAACAATTTGAACAGACCCTACAAAATAGAATTACAAGAAAAGATTGCCCAAGCTATCTTCCTACCTCTAGTCAAAATACCCCAATTAACCCCAGTAACAATCTGAGAAAAGTTAGGCCTTACTGTCTGAAAAATCAATGGGTTTGGATCAAGTGGAAGAGGAAACGTACCAGTCAATCTCATAAAGGAAGACAGTGACCAAGTAGAACTTATTTACACCAACACCATTATTTCCATCTCTCTCTATTGACAATATATCCTCAAAGTGAATTGGAAAATCCAAGACCAGGCCCTGTTATTTGAAGCTGATCCTGAAATTTGCTCTTTAGCCGACATTGCTAACTTGTATCTACCAACAAAAGCCCATAAACACTTTAAAATTCCCATTCACAACCTCACAGAAGATGTCATTGAAATCCTTGAAGGAACTCTCATCAGTTCCATATCCACAAATATTCAGAATCTTGAAAAAACCCAGTCCATTCCAGATTTTACACAATTATTCTTATTCTGCAACATTATCTTACAAGTATGGAATTTGCCAAAAGAAAGTTACTTGTTTACACCAGAAGAAATTAATAAATTGAATTTAGAAAACTTAAATACCCTGCAACAAATTCAACTCAAAGTCTTTCTGAATCAGTATGCTGATGTTTTTGCCAGCAAAAATGAGTTCAAACGCACCGACATCATGAAGCATCAAATTGATATGAGAGATGCTCGACTAATTAAACAACAAGCTTATCATATACTCCCATCTGGCAATAATTTGATTAAACAGGAAGTACAACAAATGCTTGACAACGGACTGATTAAAAAATCATTAAGCCCTTGGTCCTCCCTAATAGTTCTAGTTACTAAGAAAAATGGAAAGGCACAATTCTGCATAGATTACAGGAAACTAAATAATGTTATGCAAGGAGATAATTATCCCACTCCTCTCATCCAAGAAATCTTGAACAATCTAGGAAAAAAAAAATGGTTCTTGTTATTAGATTTAGCCAATAGCTATTGGCAAGTTAAAATGGACCCCAAAGACAAAAAAAAAACAGCATTTACTACTCAAGATAGCAATTTCGAATTTAACATGATGCCTTTTAGACTTTGTAATGCTTTTGCCACTTTTTAATGTCTCATGGATGTAGTATACAAAAGAATCCTTTGGAAATCAGTCATAGTTTATCTGGATGATACTAACATGTTCTTAAAAACATTTGACAACCATTTGCTTTACTTTTAACAAGTGTTCAAATGCTTTTAAAACACCAGATTAAAACTCAATCCCAACAAGTACTTCTTTGGAAAAACTGAACTAAAGTTCTTAGGGCACATGATCAGAAAAGATGAAATTAAGCCTAATCCAGACAAAATCCAAAAAGTCAAAGACTTTCCAGCCCCAAACAACTTATGAGAATTATGAGAATTTTTAAGATTAGCAAGATACTATCGAAAATTTATCAAGGGATTCTCCACCATCACAAAACCTCTTTATTATTTATTATCCAAATATGTACTATACCTATGGAGAAAAAACCAGCAGAAAGCATTCGACTATCTCAAGCAGCAGTTGATCACCTCTCTGATATTGATCTACTCTGATTTCACCAAACATTTCATCATTACTATGGATGCCTCAAAAAATGCACTAAGAGCCGTTTTATCTTAGATAGAACCAGACAAAAGAGAACATCTAATTGCATATGCTAGTCGTAGTACAAGTCCAGCAGAAAAAGTATATAGTGCAACAATCTTGGAATGGCTCACCATTTATTGGGCAGTACAGACATAGAAACATTACCTCAGTTAACCATTTGACCTATATACTGACCACAAAAGACTTATTTGGTTACTCAACAATCCACAACTAGAAGAAAAATATACAAGATGGAGTATGTATTTGCAACAATTCTACTTAAAGTCCATTATAAGGAAGGATCCAAGAACACCAATGCTGACAGTTTGTCGAGAATGCCACAAACCTAATTCCAGATCCATGGACACACTCACTTATTAACAACTATATCAGTATCTATTGACACTACATTTCAAGAAGATATTATCTCAACAGAAACAAAGTATCATACAAAAACAAGCCCAAAATTATTTTATTCAAGACAACCAACTATATTGACAAGAACACTGAAACCACTCCACTCCACAATGACTAATCAAGGACAGTGAAAAAAAAACTATACTATATAGCATGCACTCAGATCTGACTGCAAGACACTTTAACAAAGATGCTATCTTCAAAAGAACACTAAATTTATATTATTGGCCAACAATGTACAAAGACATCTTCAAATATGTTCTCAATTGTAACTCATGCTAGTGGAGAGAAAAAGCAAAATCAACAGAACCACTTTGACCCATTTCAGTTAGAAATCTATTTGATAGAATTGGAATTGATTTGGTTGGTTCTCTTTCAATTACATCCAAAAGAAATTGGTACATTACTGTAGCTGTAGACTATCTTACAAAATGGCCAGAAGCTAGAGCAATCCAAGTAGCTGATGCCAAAACAGTAGTGGAATTCATACACCAAGATCTAATTTGCAAACATGGATGCCCAAAAGAATTGTTATCTAACCAAGGAACACATTTTATCAATAATACACTAATAGAATTAAGCCAATGGTTTGGTATAAAACATCCTTTATCATTACCATATCACCCACAAACAAACAGACTGGTAGAATGGTTTAACCAAACACTTTGTAAAGCACTAGCAAAAATAAGTCAAGAAAATGAACAAGAATAAGACTTATTTATACCTTCAATACTTTTTGCATACTGAACACTAAAACAAAATACAACACAATTTACATCATTCGAACTAGTCTATGAAAGAAAAGTAACGTTATCTATCGAACAAAAAATATTGTTCTACCCAACAGAAACAATTACCGAAGAAAATTTCAAAGCTACCTTACACCAAAAAACATACCAGCTAATAGAGATGTTAGAAAACAACCGAAAAACAGCAGCTGATAATATTAATAACACTCAAAAATAACAAAAAGAAAGACATAACAATTGTCTGCCTAAACAACCAATGGAATTCAAGATTGAAGACCAGGTACTGTTACATCATACAAAAGCTAAAAAACAGTGGAGTGGAAAGTTTGACCCAAAGTGGAATGGTCCATTCCACATACACAAAGCTTTAGGAAATAGAGCTTACAAACTACAATTGGAAAACAAAATTTTAAAGAAAGTAGCTCATGGGAACTGATTAAAAATTTATTATACAAAACAGCAGTCATTGTCATTAGTATCTTAATTAGGAACACAAATTCTGTTAATCAGACCAGAAAATATATCACAAGATCTGGAACCAATCATCATCATCGAAACATAAAAGTGATACATAACTATTTAATTAGAAAATTCAAGTATATATAATTACTGAAACAATAAAAATAAATCAACAGAATTTCAACATGGACCTTTCAGATTAAATTTTACAACTTTCGAAACAACTGTTTGATGCAATTCAACAATCTTCTGCTCAAATAAAAATAACAATTGATAAAAAAGAGATACAGTACAAAGATAAAAGCAGGAGAGGGAAGGACGAGAGTTCAATTAGAATTAAACATTCTCTTTTCTACCCACCACCCGAAAGGCAATATTGGAGAAAAAATTGCCTTTGGGCAGAAGGTGGAGAAGAAAGAGTAAAGAAACAAGAAAAAGATTACAAAAAAAAATACTTGGTCTCCAAGATAGAAGAATTAAAAAATTTTTATTTTGTGAGACCGAACTCCCTGAAACAGAGGAATAGACACTAGACAATGCCCAGCAATAGAAAGAAAAACTTCTGCCAGCCTATTGGTTTTACAAAATTGAAGAACAGCTTGACTTGAAAACATTATATAAAGACTTCAGCCAGAGAATGTTCAACAAAGAAGCAATGCAAAAAGTAGAAAAATACATAGGAAGAAACAACCTAACCCTATATTACAAAACAGCATACCAACTATATGCTGCCTTCCAACATTGCCCAAATGTACTACTAAACAGATCTATGAAAACCATAATAGTTAACAACATAGGACAAATAACCAATCAACAGTTCAAAAACCTACAAAAGACAGTACTTGAAGCAACCATCAAACATTACATGAATGAAGCCATGACAATAGATACATATGGTTTTACAGAAGCTCAATTTTAAAAAGAGAGGGATAATGTTATCCAAGTAGAAAAACCGATCCAAATTATGAGAAAAACGTGACCAAAGTGTAAACAAAACATGACATAACACAGAATAACATGCAATAACATAGAATAACATTGTTACAAGTGATTCTTTGGGGTGTTAATGAAATAACAAACCCATAATTTGGTGCTCAAGACAATTAGTGACAATGATAATCTGAAGGTTTTCCAATCAAGTTTTTTGTATAATGGACAGAGATTCAATGGTAACAGTTTATTAATAGTTTTCTGAAACCATAGTTTCGTCAATTGCTTGCTCAGCTTGATAGTTGATAATTCTCCTGGTACAATATCCTCCGTAAGTGTATATCAGTGCTGTTTCCTAACGTCAGTTCCTCTGTAAGTCCTCCAAGAGTAAGTATTGTTTAAGCAAGTTTATTCCTCCGTAAGTCCTCCAAGAATAAGTATTTTTAAGTAAGTTTTATTCCTCCATAAGTCCTCTAAGAGTAAATTCTTTAATCAAGTCAGTAGACAACAAAGAAAATAAAGAAAGATAAAAGAGAAAATAAAAAATAAGCCAAGGCAATTTACAAGTTAGTATTCCGTCAATAGCCGTGATCAAGAACTATTGTTCCAGTATGGTTAAGTATTAGTTACCATCAACATGAAGTGTTGATAGTGGAGAATGAATTTGATATAATAAATAATTATTTATTTGAGGATTGTGGTAACTAAGCTAAAAATTTTTGGTGTCGATTCTGTCTTTTCTGCTTCTAACGCTACTGCTATATATATATATTTGAGATTCCTCAATTTCTCAATTCCTTGCAACAAGAATCCTGGAATTCCTGGAATCTTGCGATTCCTAATAAGAGAAATTCTGGAATTCTGGAATCCTGTAATTCCTCATCTGGAAATCCTGAAATTCCTGGAATCCTGCAATTCCTCTGAAAGAAATCCTAAAATTCCACATTTATTACATCTACATCTGATTGGCTAATATTTACTGACTAATAATACTATATTTTTTATATTCTATGAGTAACATTATTCCCTTCTTTTAATATTAAGCTCCGTCGAAATCTAATTTTTTTAATTCTCCCTCTTAAAGTATTTCCTGAATTTTGTTTTTGAGAATTACTTGTGTTATTTAAGTCTGTAATTTTTCAAATTGAGCATTGGTGATTTTTCCCAATTGATTACTGGTAACCGTATTTATTGCTTTGTTGAGTAAGATTTCTGGTTGATCCTGAAATGCTGTGTGTATTCAGTATATAGCTCGAGCTTGTGTGGATAAGTTGTTTTTCCCCACAAAATGTTCTAGTTGTTGTAGTATTATTGTGTCAAATAACCACTTTGTTTTATCCGTATATAAGTTCTAGATATTCACGTGTTGTTCCAAGTAAAAGTAACAATAATTTTTTGGAAATTGTTGTGTCCACCAAATCCAAGTTTCTCTGGTAAGTTTTTGGTGTAATCCGACTATTTGTTGTTCTTTTATGGCCAATTTTATCTTGGTTATGATCTTGTCAACAACATTTTCAAGTCTTTTCTGTGCTTTGTTTTGTGGTATCTTTGCCGTATTTTTGTAACAAATGGTTTGTTAATTGATTGTAATTTTCATCTCCTGGTGTTGGATTAATTGAAAAATTTGTTGGGCTAGTGCATGAATATTGTCTGTAATTTCCATTTTTTTGATCTTTTCTGTCACGTCAATTATGTTCTTATATATTTTTTTGTCAATTAATTGGACGTGTTGTTGTCAATAATAATAATTGGTTCCAGATCTCATGGAATCTCATCTGGTTGGACTAGTATTCTCTGTACTTCTAATTGTAGAATATTACTGGTAGATGATGATGCTGTATAGTGATATGGTTTCAGTCAATCTCCATGTGCTGCTTTGGTCAAGATTTTGTTATTCAATCTTAATTTGTAAGCTCCATTTCCTAGAATTTCTTCTATGTGAAATGGTCCGTCCCATTTGGGGTCAAATTTTCTACTCCATTGTTTTTCTGCTTTGGTACAATGTAGTAGTAATCTGTCTTCAATCCTGAATTCAACTGGTTTATCTGGTAGTTGGTTATTATGTCTTTCTTTTTGTTTCTCTTGTGATCTTTGTATGTTATCAGCTGCTCTTTGTTGTTTGTTTTCTAATGTTTCCATTAAGTTATATGTTTTTTTCAACAATGTGTTTTTGAAATTCTCTTCTGTTATTGGTTCGGTTGAGTATGTGCTGACTTCTATTTCCACTGGTAGTATTGTTGTTCTACTATATACTAATTCAAATGGTGTTGCTTGTGTAGTATCTTGTTTCATTGTCTAATAAGCAAATAGTACTAATAGTATCAACAAATCCCAATCGTTCTGGTTTTCTTGGCTGAGTTTAACTATTGCTTTACACAATGTTCTGTTGAATCTTTTGACTAATCCATTGGTTTGTGGATAGTATGGTGATGATAATGGTCTTTTAATTCTGAATCTTTGGCTTAATTCTGCTAATGTTCTGTTCAAAAATGAGTTCTTTGGTCTGAAAGTAATTCTTTTGGACATCTATGTTGACAGATCAAATCTTGATGAACAAATTCGGCAACAGATTCTGCATCCACTCTTTGAATTGTTTTTGCCTCTGGCCATTTAGTGAGATAGTTCATGGCTACTGCTATGTACCTGTTTCCTCTGTTGGTGATTGTTAATGGTCTGACTAAATCAATTCCAATATGGTCAAATGGTTGTTCCACTTTGATTGGTCTTAATGGTTCACTGGGTTTCGTACTTCCTCTTCATTAACAAACATTATAATTTTGAACATATTGAATGATGTCTGGATACATTGATGGCCAATAGTATCTTTTTCTGGTTCTTTCTATGGTTGCTTCTTTATGAAAGTGTCCTGCTGTTGGATTTGAGTACATGTTGAATAATATTGTCTCTTTTTCTGGCTCTGTAATTACTCTGGTTGGTTGCTCTAGATCTCTTCTATTTTTCTGATAAAGTATATTTTGGTGAGTGATAAAATATTTTGATTGTTGTTTGATACTCTTTCATTCCATTTGAGATAAATTCTCCTTGAACTGTTGAGTGTTTATATAATGTTGCAGTTGTTGATATTTTTGTATGTTTATTCTTTGTTATATTTTTCGTTGGTATTGTTCTGGTTTTGTTATATTTTTGGGTTAAAATGTTCTTAAATTTGTCTCATTTGTGACAAACCGTCAGCATTTCCATTGTCTTTTCTCTTTTTATAATGTATAGTATAATTATATGGTGCGAGTGCCATTTTCCATCTCTGAATTCTTGTTTTTGAAGTGATGTTAATCCTTTGTGATCTGTGTATATTTCAAACTTCTGGTTCAAGTATTCTTTCCATTTCATGACTGTTCAGTATATCACTAAGTGTTTTTAGTCTGGTGTTCCATAGTTCTTTTTAGCTGGTGTTAAACTTCTGCTGGCATATGCTACTGGATGTTTTCTGCCATCTGTTCCTCTCTGAGATAGTACTGCTCTCAATGCTTGGCTGGATGCATCAGTGGTGATGATAAATGGTTTGCTGTGATCTGAATAGATCAGTACTAGAGCTTAAATAAGTTTTCTTTTTAGAATATCAAAAGCTTCTTGTTGACTTTCTGTCCATTCATATTTTGTATTCTTGGTTTGCAGTTGGTTGAGTGGCTGCACTATCTTGGAAAAGTTCTTAATAAAACGTTGATAGTAGCTGGCAAATCCCAAGAATGATTTCAGTTCTGTCATATCAGTCAGCACTGGAAAGTTCTTTACTATTTCTATTTTCTCTGGATCTGTTTTGATGCCATTTTTGCTGACTATGTGTCTCAAGAATTTTAGTTCTGTCTTGCTGAAGAAGCATTTTGTTGCATTTAACTTTAGTCTTGCTCTTCTTAGTCTTTTGAACACTTGAAGATAATGAAGATGATCATCAAATGTTTTTGAGAATACATTGGTGTTGTCCAAGTATACAACTACTGATTTCCACAATAAGCCAGTATAAACAATTTCCATTAGCCATTGGAAAATGGCTGGTGCATTGGTTAAGCCAAATGACATTACTTCAAATTCGAAATTTTCTTTTCTGGTAGTGAATGCTGTCTTTTCTTTGTCGGCTGGATCCATGGCTACTTGCCAGTAACCACTGTTCAAGTCTAATGTTAAAAACCATTTGTTTCTACTAAAAGCGTCGAATAATTCTTGGATCCGTGGAGTGGGGTAGTTATCTCCACAAATTACTCCATTGAGTTTTCTATAATCCACACAAAAGCAAATTTTCCCATTCTTTTTTGAATGAGTACCACTGGTGATGACCATGGGCTCATTGATGGCTGAATTAGCCCATTGTCAAGCATTTGGTTTATCTCTTGACGAATAATCTTGTGGCTAGCTGGTAGTACTCTGTATGCTCTTTGTTTAATTAGCATTGCATTTCCAGTCTTGATCTAATGCTGGATGATGTCAGTTTGGCCAAACTCACAAAGATGTCATTGAAATTGTTGAGCAACATCTTAAGTTGCATATGTTGGAGTGAATCTAAATTTCCCATGTTCATTTGTTCCAACTGTTCTGATTGAAGCAAATAACATTTGTTTTATCTGTATATTGTTTGTGATGTGATATTGACATATCCACAAAGCTGTGGAAAGTCTGGAATAGTGCTTAGTGGTTGATCCTCTATTTCTGTGGTCAAATATCTGATGATGGTTCCTTTTAGTATATTGACAACATTTCTGGTGTTGTTGTAGATGGGAATTTTGATGTGGTTATAGTTCTTGGCTGGTATGTGAAGATTGATGAATTCAACTTCTTCTGATTCACAAAGACTTGCTTCTGCTTCAAAAATTTGTGCTTGGCTTTTTACCTTCTTTTCTATTGTTATTATGTACTGGTCATATGGTGGAATGGAAATTGCTTGACCAGTTGAGATAATTTCTCCTTGGCCAACAATTTCTTCTTCTGTCATATTGACTGGCACATCTATTCTATCTGTTGATCTGAATCTCTGTATCCCTCTCACTGTTATTCTTAATTTCTCCCTCTTTTCCACTAATATTAACTGAGCTACTCTAACCAGAAGCAGGAATATTGCCTGTGCTATCTTTTCATTGAGCTCTATTATATAGACTTTTTTTGAATTATTTTGTAGTATAGCAATGATATTTCTTATATATCCTGCATCAATTATTCCTCCTCTTATATTAATTCCTCTTTTCACTAAACTACTCCTAGATGCTAATTGAACCATTGTTGTTGCTAGAATTTCTAGTGCTACTTTCAGATCAATACAGGTGTGTAAATATGGTTTTAATTTGATGGCCTCTTTTTTTGGATACCTCAGATTAAACCCGGCATTAGTATTATGTACACATTTAGGCATAATACCCTTATCATTATCGCTAAACCATTTTAGTTCCAATTCTCTAGTGAAGTCAGAAATTGCAATATATTGTTCATATTTTGTATCGGAGTTTGAATCTGAGTTGGAATCAGTATTGTTGTTATTGCCATATTGAACAGAGCTGGAACTGGTGTTTTCATTGTCATTATTGTCAGAGTTTAAATTGGGATCGAATAGTGATCCTGATTCTGATGTGCAGCTGCTGATTGGTTTCTTTTCTTTTGGAATTGTGTAGATCATGTGAATTGGTGGATTGTAAATGAGATCACACTTATTACAATATTGAAAGTCACATGGGATCAAACAGTGGTCACATAATCAAGTGTTTAGCTGTGCTAACCATTCTTCTTGTTCTTCTCTTGTGGGTGCTAGTTGTTGGTAGTGTTTGTGAAATTCCTCGGAATCGTCCTCAACGTTGCCAAAAACGTCAAATGTTGCAACATATTCTGGCTCTGGGAGGAATAACAGATTGGTTTTGATTTTCTGCAACTTGCTGGCTGTAGCTCCTTCTGCTATTGTATATGTTATTCTCCAGATCTCATGTTTGTCATGTGAGTAGCCTTCCAAATATCTTAAGGCTCATTTCTATGTGTCATCGATTGAGGTCTCTTTTCATACCCAATTATTTATTAGGATTGTGTACTGGCATGTTTTATCGCACATTCCTCTTCACCCTGGAATGTTATTCCACATTCCTTTGTCCAAAAGTGTTTCTCTGCATGCTAGACATGGCATATTGTCCTATTTTTCTATTTTTAGTGGTCGGCCATTGTGTTCAATAACGCATGGGCAACAATAGTATCATGTTACTGTCCACCAGTTTTCATCATTGCCACAACATGCACCCATCGTTGACAATTTCTTGCTACAAGTGACACATTCAAGTTTAGGTCGATGGTAGGTGGCCTGAGGTTGTGTAGAATATGAGACATATATAGGGGTGATAGATTGTGCTGGCTCTTTTTCTTGTTCCTTTCCTTTTCCTTTCTCTTCTCAAATCTATTCTGTGGTTAGTTCACTTTGGCTGTCATCACTTCAAGATCCCTAATTTGTTTTCCAAGTAAGTTCTTCTTTCTCTTTTTTTTTTCTTTTTGTCATCCCATGATAGTATGGGTGGTAGTTTGTTGTGGTCAGCATTGGCCCAGGAGACTTGGTAAGCTTCCCAGGTAGGTTTCTCTTTTATCTCCTCCAGTTCGATCAATAGTTTCTCTTTTGGAGGAGTCTTGAAGTGGCCACATGTGGCCAGTACACGTATGTGTTGGTTCTAATATGTTAGCTGGAGTTCCTGGGTGTTCCAGTCTAATGTCATGTTGACTTTGAATAGCCAGTCATTACCAACAAGAGCTTGGTATTGAGTGGCTTCCATCACTAAAACTTTAATGGGAGTTACAATGCCATTGACTTCGAAAGGGAAGTTATCAATTTCGCCAATTGGAGTTTTGGTCACTCCATCGGCTGTGATGATTCTAGTGCTGACAGCTCAATCAACTCAGTGACCTAATTGATCTATGAGCTGTCTTGTGATAATACTGCCAGCTGATCCACTATCTAGGATGAGTTTGATGGGGTGATCATCAACTCTGACATCCGTGTACATCACTGTAATGGATTTTTCTTTGAGAATGGCTCCACTAAATAATGGTACCAGTGTGATTTCTTCGGGTTTAAAAGGAAAAATAGCTGCTAGGGATTTATCATTGGAGATGGTTGCTAGTGGAATTGTGTTGGTAAGTAATTGCTGATTGGATTCCAGTTTGTTGGATGTGGAGTCTTCTGAGGTAACCAGGAGACTTAAATAGTATTGGAAATTTGGGTTTTGAGTGTGACCAGTATCCAAATTCCATGGGCGTGATTCTGATTGTGGGTTTAATGAACTGGGGACCAGTTGGTAAACAACCATTGCTGATCTTCAGTTTTGAGTAACTCTGGATTGAGGGTTGTCTAATGTTATTTGAGCTGATTTCTGGGGCAGTGTTTGAATTGGTTGGGGTTGATAGATGATTTGTGGCTACAGTTGATATATTACTTGCAGCTGCAGTTGATAAATCGGAGTTTGATATACTGGTGTAGGCATTTGATACATTGGCTGCATCACTGGCAGGTAAATGGGTTGATATTGTTCCTGATTTTGTTAATATCTCAGAGTTTGAAATTGGCGATCAGGGTTTCTATATTGATTTCCCAATCATGGATGGTTATAAACATTGCAGTTTGCTTTGATGTGCCCTTGTTTATCACAGTTGTGACAGACATGCATCTTTGGCTGCCACTGCTGATTGGCCGATGTTGAAAGATGTGCTTGATTTTGGGAACAATTGTAGTTTCCTGGATTGCTGCATCATTGAAGTGGTTGATAAATTGTGCGATTGTCAGCTAAGTATCCTTTCAATTTCTGATTAATTGAATTACTAAATTGTTTCAATTTGAAGTCCAATTCAGATAATCCATTTATCACTAGGTTGATGGCTTGGGCATGATTAGCCTTGAGTTCTGTGGCTTCAAAATCTCTAGTGTATGTGACTGCAGTTGGTAGGTTAGCTGGATGCATTGGGCATACTCATTGGAGGATGCTGTTGTGCAATCCTCTAATAAATTGATTTAAAATTTGTGGTGCTGTGAAGTAGTTAGCTTCAATGGTCTGAATCTGATGCAGATTTTTATAGAAGCATTCCAGGTAAGTGGTGACTGCTTCAATGTCTCCTTGTTTGATGGTGTTGAAAGTGTTGGCTAATCTGTTGATGCTATTATTATTGCTGAAATATCTCAGAAACTCGGTTTTGAACTGCTGAAATGTCTGTAGTGAGGCAATTAAACTCTAATACCATGCATTTGCAGTATCCTAGAGAAAATAGGGGATTGCTTGAAGGGCTTTGGTGTTGTTCCAATTATTAGTGACAATTGCTTTGGCGACGTCGTTTATCCATGTTTGTGCGTCATTTTTGTTGCCAGTAAATTTTTCAAGTTTGGCTATAGGTGTGTATACCATTTGTTGCTGCACAGGTTGTTGAAGTTGTTGTGGTGGTGGTTGAAATGGCTGTTGAACAGGTTGCTGAAGGGGTGGTTGATTTGGTTGATACAGCTGTTGGATGAGTTAGTGTATAGGTTTGGCTATTGAATCAATTGGTGGTTGATTGATGACGATATTCGGAGGTAAGTTATTTTGATTAATTTGTTCAGGGTTTTGCAGTGTTTGAATATTTGGAGTTGCATTTTCCAGATTTTCTAGATTTGGGTTTATTGGGGTTTGAAAATTTGGGTTTTTAAATTCTGAGTTTTCTGAGATTGGGTTTTGGTAGATGAATCCTTGATCCTCTTTTTCTTCCTCTTCTTCCTCTGATAATTCCCATGGAGTAGCAGCTCTGAAATCTGGTTGGGGTATTGGTGATCAAATTTCTGATGGCATTGGAGATTGTGATTTAAATCCTTCAAAATACACTCTGTATGATCCTAGTAAGTCTTCTTTTTGTTGTTTGCTTTGGAACTAAAATCTTTCAAATATTGATGTTGCATTTGAGGTGGACACGTCTGCTGATAAAATGTTGATGGTGCTTCTAGGTGTGTAGTAATATAATAGAGCAGTTGGTGATTCTACTCTGTGTTTCTTCCAACTAGGTAACTGTATTTCTTTTGGTGTTGCTGCTAGTGTTTGTATTCTTCTTTTACCTTTGTCTGCATAGGTAATGGGAAATTGTTGTTGCGTGTATCTTTCAATGGTTTGATTAATTTTCCTGATGATTGGGGCAAAACTGTGATTTCTTAGTAAGCTGGTGTGTTGAAATAATTCCATATAGAAATTTTTTCTTGCTGATTCAATATTAACGGCTCCTTTTAGGCAGTCTGTAATTTTATCATTGACATAATAGTTGAAGGCTGATTCGGCTGAGTAGTGATTATTGTTTAATCCTAATAGTTGGCTGTATTGTTGAAACAAGAATTTTGCAAATCTTAAGTGGTTGGCTCCTATAATTTCTGATTCTGCCATGTTTAGATTTGTGTTGGTACTGGTTCTCTGTAGGATTATATCTCACAAGGAGCACCAAATGTTACAAGTGATTCTTTGGGGTGTTAATAAAATAACAAATTCATAACTTGGTGCTCAAGGCAATTAGTGACAATGATAATCTGAAGGTATTTGATCTGAAGGTTTTCCAATCGAGTTCTTTGTATAATGGACAGAGATTCAATTATAACAGTTTATTAGTAGTTTTCTGAAACTGTAGTTTTATTGATTGCTTGCTTAGCTTAATGGTTCATGATTCTTCTGGTACGATATCCTCCGTAAGTGTATACCAGTGCTGTTTCTTGATGTCAGTTCCTCTGTAAGTTTTCCAAGAGTATGTATTGTTTAAGCAAGTTTATTCCTCTGTAAGTCCTCCAAGAGTAAGTATTGTTTAAGCAAGTTTATTCCTTCATAAGTCCTTCAAGAGTAAGTATTTTTAAGTAAGTTTTATTCCTCTATAAGTCCTCCAAGAGTAAATCCTTTAATCAAATCAGTAGACAACAAAGAAAATAAAGAAAGATAAAAGAGAAAATAAAAAATAAGCCAAGGCAATTTGCAAGTTAGTATCCCATCAATAGCCATGATCAAGAACTATTGTTCCAGTATGGTTAAGTATTAATTACCATCAACATGAAGTGTTGATAGTGGAGAATGAATTTGATATAGTAAATAATTATTTATTTGAGGATTGTAGTAACTAAGCTAAGAATTCTTAGTGTTGATTCTATTTTTTCTGCTTCTAATGCTACTGCTATATATATATATTTGAGATTCCTTAATTCCTCAATTCCTTGTGACAAGAATCCTGGAATTCTTGGAATCTTGTGATTCCTGATGAGAGAAATCCTGGAATTCTGGAATCCTGTGATTCCTCGTCAGGGAATCCTGCAATTTCTCTGAAAGGAATCTTGGAATTCCACATTTACTACATCTACATCTGATTGGCTAATATCTACTGACTAATAATACTATATTTCCTATATTCTATGAATAACAATGTATTATAACTTAGAATAATGCAGGATAAAACATTATAACATAGGATAATACAGAATAGCATGTAATAATGCCAGATAATGTGTTATAACACAAGATAACTAGCAATAACATAGAATAATGAAGCAATAACAGAAATAACAAAGCAATAGCTAGTGATAACATAACAATTGTAAGCAATCCTGTAAAACCAAAAAAATGTATAAAAACGAGTAGTTATAAAAGCTAGAAAAAAATAGACAGTTAGACAAGAATCAATTTTCTTTATTCTTTTATCTTTTAGCTTATATACATATTTCTAAATAAATTGTATATTCAAAATTGCAAACCTCTGTTCTCTAAACATCTATGTTTCAATTGAATTTATTGTCTCTTACCTCCGTTCTAGGACAGATGCTCTTAGCATAATCACCTCGAACCATTAACAACTTGGACCAATCACTCTTGATCACAGTGATTGATGATATTAATCTTTTTTTTTTTTTTTTTTTTTTTTTTTTTTTTTTTTTTTTTTTTTTTTTTTTTT